>VXAA01002705.1:135300-145484 GCA_013399115.1 Anseranas semipalmata | reverse complement strand
GCGCCCGGCCACCGCCCACGCGTGCCCCGCCCCGCGCGCCTGCCCCGTCCCCGCGCGCTTCCCCACCCCACGCGTGTCTCGGTCCCGCGCCCGTCCGCACCCCACGCGTGTCCCCTCAGGTGCCGCGCGGCCGCTGCTTCCTCTTCGACCCCGCCTTCTCGGAGCTGGAGGTGGCGGCGCTGGGCGAGCTGGGGCTGTGCCTGCTGCCAGACAACGAGGTGAGGGGGCCCCAGCGTCCCGGCCGGGCCCCGTGTCACCGGGGCTGTTCCCGTGTCACCGGGGCTGTTCCCGTGTCACCGGAGCCGTTCTCGTGTCACCGGGGCTGTTCCCGTGTCACCGGGGCCGTTCCCCACGCAGGAGGGCAAGCACCGCGTCCAGGACTCGCCCACCCTGTTCTACATGGTCCACTGCGGAAAGGCGCTGTACAACAACCTCCTGTGGAGGAACTGGTCCGTAGGGGCACTGTCCAACATGGTCATCATCGGCAACAGTTTTAAAGGAATCGAGGAGAGGTGCGTACACGCTTCCCGAGCCACGAGGGCTCCGTTGCCTCCAGCGCTGTTTTCCTCTCTTTGCTTCCTTTACTCTTTATTTACTTCATTCTAATGCTTCTCACGGGGGCTTCTGCGTGGCACTCGAGGTTTTGCTCACTTTCAGCTTGCTGGCACGATAGCGGCTGTCACCGGTCTTTTACCTTTTCTGTCCCCCACATCTATAGCAAAGTTGTCTTCAGTTCATGGAACGTCATGTACCTAATGCTGGTTTACCTCTTTTTTTGTAGGTTGCTGTCAAGAATATTGGAGAGAGATTACTCCTACATAGCAAAGGTGTGAAGCACTGTTTTTTTAAACACTACTGTTTTGCACTGACAAAGCACCTTTTAATGATAAAGGGAATTAATTGCAACTGTAAAGAAGAGGGTGGTTGTTTTTAAAACCTTTTTTCTTGTCAGCTACAGTATAAAAATGAATCCCTCTAGGACCATTTTTTATTATCTGCAGAAGACACTGTGGACAGTGGTACAGTTAACACCATTCCCACCTTCACATAACCTTGCAGAAAAGTTCTTTTACATGGTACGTAACATTTTTTCACATGCGCTTAGGTCTTGAAAGGGACAGAGGAAGTCGCGCTCCCAGCTCACCCTCGGTACACGGATACCTTCAATGACACCTCCGTCCACTGGTTTCCCCTGCACAAACTGAAGGAACTCTCCCCTGAGGTTTGGGAGTTTCTGGAGGAGCCGACTTACCAGGAGTGCGATGACTTGGAGATCATCAGAAAGGAGGACGGAGGAAACCAGCGCAGTGCCACCGCAGTGCCGTCCTGACTGCTCCCTGCAGCGGCTGCCTCGGGGCCGCCTCCCTCCTCCCCCGGTAACTTCTGTGCGGCCGACACGAAGCCCAAGCGCCAACAGGGTCAACGCCATCTGCCGAAAGTGCAGCACCTGAATCCTGAGCTCGATGGGACACTTTTGTATCTTAGTGTTTATTTAATAAAAGTGAAAGCTGTGCTTCGACTTATGCTTCGACTTTTGCTACAGCAAACTTAGTTAACTACTAAAAACTGCCTTTTAAGCAACCCATAGAGCATAATGATTGCTCTTTTGATCTCCTCCCCTTTCAAGAGCAATTCAAAGCCTGTGCCTGTATTGTGCGCATTTTGAAGTATCCAGAAGGGCAAGTAAGTTGAGGGATGTGTAGTTGAAAGTGTTAGTAGCTAGTTCCTAACACAGGCTTATAAAAGCTTTTTCACAGGCAGGGGACCTTAGCTGTTCAGTGCTACTAAAAACAGCTCTTCAGACATTCCTCTATGAAGAATCAGGTCATTTCCTGCTAGGAAAAAAAGTGCCCTGAACTACTGAGTTCCCATAGCACATCTGAATGTGCTAGAAAAAAAAAAAAAATCTCCTCCCTCCCAGCTCTGCTTTGACAGGGCAGAGATGGGCACCAGGAGCTGCTAAGGGCCCAAGGGCTGGGGCAGGGATCAGGCTGAACGAGCCCATGGCACACCAGAGAGAAGGGCCCACTGTGCGAGGGACAGCATCAGGATAACAATTATCACTGCTGGGGCAGCGCAGCAGCTGAGAAGCTGCGAAGTCTTTGTCAGTGGAGCCTTTCAGGCTCATCTCCTGTTGGCGATGGCCCTGCTTTGAGCAGAGAATGACCACCAGTGGTCCTTTCTAACCCTTGCTCGTCTAATGGTTTGAAACAATTACTGCTGAAGCAGTATCACAAGTGGCAATTACACAAGCATTGGAACTGCCTGCTCCTCCCCGAGCACCACGTATAATTTCACCTCTTGACACCGTCAGAACAGCTAAGAAACCAGTCCGGGCATACAGCTGAAGTTTCATTATTTACAAATCTGTAACTTCTTTATTTTAAGACAGTTACACTAAAAATATGCGTAAGATCGTCTTCACAGTTCAAAGCAGGAGCCTCACTTAGCCATATCAATGAGACTCTGGAGAGAGGTTGGCACCCACGTCTTTTCTCCCTGTACAAATACAACGCCTCTGTCAATGTAAATCACAATCCGTCCAAATGTATACAACTGTTTCCCTTCGTGCCGCTTTCCGATCACAGGCATGAAAACAATGTTGTGTTCCTCTGCTTTTGTCTGAATTAGGTCCTTAAAATTCATTGGCACGGAGCTGGCAGCCATGCCTATGCCTCGCTGGGCCATGTTCTCGGCTTCTCGCCGCTCCTGCATGGCTTCATACTGGAAGTCTTTCCTCCGCTCGGTGTGAGTGAGGTATGCGATGTTCTCCCGAGCGCCCGGCTGCATGTAGCCACCTGTTTGGGAGACAAAACGTGAGAACAAGGTCCCAGCCCGTTCCTTGTGCGAGGTCCCTGGACAAAGTCCAGTCCAGGACACAGTAAGTATCAAACACACTAAACACAATGTTCTGAATCATCCGTTAACAGCTTTTATTGCTCAAGTTTTAGTGTTAATACAACACAGACTAGATAGATGAATCAGAGAACTGCAGCAAAAGAGATGGGGTTTGATATAATCCCAAACTGAATCTGAGCATCCACAAGAGGATGCTGCACTCCTACTGACAAAGGGAAATCATGAACAACAAACAGAACAACAACAACAAAATGTACTCCTCAAAGCCAAAACCCAGCCTGTGGTCTCCACGTGCCATCTCTGAGTTACAGTGACTATTGCAAAATCAGGCTAAGGACTACGCAGTACCATATTGCGAGAAGAAGCACTGCATCACAGGACTTTTACTATGAGCCCCAGTTCACTTTGTGGATGCACGAGTACCATGCCAGAAATTTCTCAATAGGTAAATTCCTCTTAGTGTAATGCCTGCCTGTGGTCATATCATTTTACCACAGAAATAAACACTTAAACCAGACCTCAAGGAATTATCCATGTTTCGGATGCACATTCTCCATCCCACTATACAGCAAATGGCTAAGAGGAACACAAGTAAGGAGTCTGCAGTATTTGAGGGCAGGACTAATTTCAGGTGCTGCTCCTTTGGGCATTTCTTTCCCTTTTTACAGAGTTTAATTCCCATCAAATTCCTAACAATCTCTTTTAGATCACAGGGAGAGTCATGTGGAAGGAAAGGGCACTGCTATAAAGCTAAGGAGAAGAACGAGTATCTTACTATAAAGGAAAAAAAAAACACAACACAACACACTAAATTATAGCTTCAGAAGCCAACATCTTGAAATGATGGTCTCTGCTGCTCTCTCCTGACATAAAATATGCTGTAACCAGGCTATGCTGAAAGAGAGTCAGTAACTTAACAGCACAGACAACCAGACACCAAAAAACTGTTTCTGCTTCAGTGAAGCACAGACAATTACTATGGACACAGCAAAGTTAAAATCATTTTGGTTCTTAATGCTCGTTGGAGCTGCTACAATGCTGATTAGCAGGGCCATACCTAAATACAGACTCACAAGAACTAAGTGTTTCTGTACTGCCATTGCAACGAGTGGAGCCATCACAATAAGCCACCTACCAACACTGGAAGAGACAGCCCGGTTCATGATATCAAGAGCTTCATTAAATTTGTCTTTGATGGACGGATGTGCCAACACTTGGTCTGAGAACATGGACTTCCAGCCCAAGTACCACTTTGTAATCTCTTCGTAATTGGGGCTGTTACTGAGCCAAGAGCACAGCACCTGCAAAACAACATGACCAAATTCAATCGGACAGGTACACTTATGAAAGATTGTCCTTATTATTACTTTATTACTGAGCTTTCAGTAAAAGAAGGGACCATGACAGTCTTAGGAAAAAGTCTGGTCTTGTGTGTATGGAGCTATGATGGAAATAGCTCCATTTAGCAGTTAAACCATTTCAGCACTGGGGCAGCAATTACTAGGTCAGAGTCACTAAAACACTTCACTTTGAATCATGCCTGTCAGAACTTACTCAACCTCGGTAAGTTCCTCACCTGCAGCCACTTTGGGAAGAAGTGTTTCTCCAGCAGCCCAACAAGACTGGAGACAGAAATCATCCCCTCCCAGTCGATCACCCAGTAGAAGGCATCCATGTGCTGCTGATGAGGGTTTATTATGAGTTCATTCAAACACATCCCTGGGAACGGAAAGAAGAGTTACAGGAGAACTTGACTTACGTGAGTGCTCTGACCTACTTCACAATGATACACATATGAAGTGAGGAGCCATGGTATTGCACATTGCCCCATGAGACATTCAGGATCTTTAAACTGTTTGGCTGATCCCTGACACCAAAACAGTGCACTTCGATTTCCCATGATTACAATTTGCTGCCAGAACTGAGAAACTTAAAACATTCAACTGTTGGTTTTTTTTTTTTTTTTTGGACCACAGAGCCTTTTAGACAGGTTGCGTGGCTGAATGAGAAATTGCAAAATCTCACGGTGAAAGCATTAACATAGACCTAAGAATACAGGAGTACCACTCTATAAAATGTCTCCATTGCTATTTGACAGCTATCAGATAGTCCTGTCAGCTAAAGAACAGAGGAATCAGATGATTTAGAAAAATAAGACAGGAAACACTGAGAATAATCACAGGACTTCACCATATTTTCTATGTCTGCCTCTAAAAAAAACCGCATAGTAGTAGTAACACAAAAGAAGATGCAAACTTGGTCTAAACTTACTAATAATTTTTGAAGCAACACTGACAATCATGTCAATATGTGTTTTTTCAAAGTTTAAGGGGGAAGGTGGTAACCAGCAGATTCAAGAAATTCAGCACTGTTTGGCTTGTCTCACCTAGTTTAGGCACAATGTTTTTGACCATGAAAGCCTCCCATGACCCAGGTGTGAACACATCCTTCCAGGGCTGAAGGATCAGTTTGGCTGAGGAGTCACTGGGATGCCACTTCTGCAGTGCATTCGCCAGCTTGTTTCGGATGGGAGAATACAGTGGCTCTAAGCGTGCCTGCATCAGGGGAAGCCAGGGATGGATCCATGAATGGATTGGGACTGTGTCTGTCAAAGGATTCCAGTTTTCAACCTTAAGGCAAAACACAGAAGAGATTTCATAAGTCTATCCATTGGCAGTAAGTCTTGCCAGAGCAAAAAGAACCATAATGTAACCCCCTAACTCCTAAATACATTGACAGAGGCAACAAACTGGTATTTTGGAAGTTGTACTTGACTCAAATTCAAACACTGGTTCAGACTAAGGCTTCATTCTAGTGCAGCTCTCTCATCTTACCTCTTTCTGTAGCTTGGGGAAGATGAGCTGATCCAGAATGTTATCCAGTATCCACACAGGAACAACATGTACCCAGCTATCCAAGAAATCCACCATTGATCCACAGTTCCTTGGTTGCCACTGAGCTACTATGTTTCTGACATATGGCATCCAGATTTCCCACATCAGTCTGAAAAGAAAAAAAATCAAAGTTAAGTTTAGAGCTACACCCCCAAGCCTAGATACACCAAACGGGTAACTTATTTAAAAGCTATTTCTTCTTATACAGTAGACAGCTGGATTTTAACAGACATCTCAAGAGAATCATCTGGAAAGCATGCTTCTATCTGTTCTTCTCTATCACTGAGGAAGCAGCATTAGAAGACACTAAAAAAAGTACAATTAATTTCTTATTTACCTGTGAAAAGCATCTGTTGATAGGTCCTGCCCACCATGTGATAACAGCTGGTCATTTTCCAAAAGGCTCTTCCACTTGGCTATAATCTCTGTGCCATATGTACAGTCCTGGAAACGATAAGGCATAAGTGGTCCTTATCCTTTATTTCACCTGACATCTACAAAGAGAAGGCTGACGGTATGCTCAGCCACAGACAGCTTTCTCACCGACTCAGAAGGCAAGGTAGGAGCTTGCAGCAGTTATTAATGTCCCACAAGAAAACCCCACTTTATGGATTTATCATAACTCCAGGAGGAGAAAGAGGATTGTTGGAACTTTTTCAGGTGTACAGAGAATACAGACTCTTACTAACCACAGCCTAAATGCCATTAAGAATAGACGACGTGTATCTGACTACTTGAAAAACAGACCTCTCTGCTTTTGCCATAAAATAAGGACTAGAGATTTAGCTTTTATCTACTTTTCTTCCCAGCATCCATGAATGGGCTTGATTTTAATCTTACAAGCTCCTAAACTGTTAGCCATTTTACAGAACACTGGCCTTCAGCCTTTGGAAGTGTCTGAGTATGTGTGCAGGGTGGATCCATCTTTTTGCACATGTTTATCTCACTCTACCATGAAACACTGGGAGCTTTCTCTGGAGCCTTTTTTCCTGCCAGGTAAGAGGAAGGATCTTTTTTTTTTTTTTTTTTTTTCCTCTTATTTCCTCTCCAAACTGATCAGGAATTTTGGGCAAGGAGGGGGAAAGTCAAGATAATAAAACAACTTAAGCCATCAAATAAGAACTGTAGATAAATTAAACTAATACGCACCTTGAGGGGATCCCAGTTCTTGAAGTAATCTTTCATGAGAGGATAGACTATTGCTACTGCCAAGTCCACCCTATCAGACATTCTGTACTCTTCATAGTACTTGTCTTGCAGTGTCTCAAAAATCTTTGCACACTCATCCAAGGTCAAGGGATTTTCACAACTGGGCTGCATCCGTCTCTCGCACTCTTCCACCATGTCCAGGACCTTGCTGAGATTACTAATCGCGGTCTCCTCATGCGAGAGAACTTCAGACATCTTCTGTATCTCATGGGTCAGGTTGACAACCATGTCTCTCTCATACTGCAGCTGCCGGTCGCTCTGGATGATCTCCTGCTCTGTGATGTCAATGAGAAGCTGTAAGTTGTGCTCCAGCTCAGGCAAGGCAAATCCCTGGGGCTTAGAGTCTTTGCCCAGCGGCTGCTGAGGACTGTCATCTGGGATATTGTGCTTGTGGCTAATCTGACTGTAGCTGTAATAAACCTTCTGTTCCCGGCCCGTCATATCTATAACCTTCCAAACAAACAAGAACAAACATGTCTTAAAAAAAAAAATGTATTTTTTTAGGAGAAAAAAGGAGGAAGTCCCTTATTCCAAATTAGAAATTGGAGATTTTCAACTACCTTAATTACTCCAGCAGGCTAGTAATAAGATCAGGTATCCTGAATGGGGAAACTGGGGCTTACCTCTAAACAGGCCCACTCCTGCCATGAAGACTTAGAATGAATAAAAAACAATTTGGAGTCAGAGCTGGAAGACCACCTCTGATCTCAATTTTACCATTTCGCTGAGTTAATCTACAAACAGCGATGATGCAAGCAGTATATTATTCATTATTGCATATAAGTCTTAGGTAATTTTATACTTTTTAAAGACATGTTAATTTTAGGTGAATAACTTCATTAAGCTATGTGAACTATGACAAATGTGAAACATACTTGCAAAAGCAAACAAACAAACAAGAGAACTAACTTGCATTTTCCTGAGACCAAGACGTTCCTTAAGAACAAACCCAAGGTCCCAGGTGATGTTGTGGTCTATTAAATGAGTCAATAATGAGTCTAAGGTCTTGATTAGCATGAAGGTGTAGACAGTCAGTTCTTACAACTGGCTTCTATTAAAGTTACCGATGGCTAAAAAACACTCGCAGCATTAAGTGGACAAATTGGTTTCCAGAGATGCCATCACTTGGTTTATCAGCCTTACCTTGACTTGAGACAGCTCCTTCTGAGGGGCTGAAAGCTGTTTGTTGATCCTGCCCTTGGCTTTCAATTCTTCTACTGTCTTATAGCTGTATTTGGGCTTTTTCTTGCCTCCATTAGGATCCTTCCGCCACTGACTGAGCTCTTTTTGAAATTCCTAAATAAAACCAAAGAGGAGTTGCTGTTGCTGCTCTCTGTCTCGCCCCACATTTGTCTATTTTCTATGGAAAAATAACCATCAGATCAATGAAGAATGCCATACAGCAGAATAACAGGGAAAGAGGTAAGGCACAGCAACAAACTGGCTCAGACGCTGCGGTCCAGTCAACCACCCTATTCTCAACGTTAGCAGTATGCTTCTCATCTTTTTCTTCCCCCTAAGCAAAAGCCAACCACTTATTTGGGGGGACTGTCTGAGGATGGGGTTCTAGCAAGACTACTGGAATAAACTGAGCCAGAATCAACAAAGAGAACATTACAGTGACAGGAAAAAATAGCACATGAATTTCATTTAGACATGTCCTTAGCTTCTTATCTAAAATGACCTCAAACAGTTTTCTTTAACATGGAAGCCGATAATAGAACTGAATTTTGTGCAAACAACACAACATAGAAAGCAGATGCATCAGGAATCATACAAATACCTCTTCAGCTTCTTCTTCCGAGTCAACAACAGGGAAGTCTTGCAAAGACTGACTGGTTCTTTCAGAGCCGTATGCTCCCACAGCTCCTTTGCCTTTTCTTTGTTTGGCCTCAATTGGATTGATAATACCTAACAAGACAGCAGTTAGGTCAGAAGGAAGAACAGCTTAACTGAGAGAGAACACCAAGTGTTTTTCCTGCAGTACCTTGAATTATCCAACCAGCACAAACACCCAGAACAAGAATACAAAACTAGCCTTTTATAAATTAAATACAATTGAATCTTGTCATGAGGACCCAGATCACTTGCAAAAGAAGCAAGAATTTATTTGTAAGCGACCTCAGGATGATAGTTCTTTAAAAAATAAAAATAAAAAATCAAATCTCTAAATTACTAGTTAACAATAAACAACCAAACACACAATCACTGTACCTTGAGCGTTTTTCCCAAGACCTCTTCCAGGAACATAACCCATCTTCTGCAGAAGCTTCTGACCGATTCCCTTAGTATGTCTCTCCCAGCTGCCAAAATCCATGAAAGACTTTGTCCCCCCTACAAAGCCTTTCTGACTAGGCTTGAAGTTACCACCCTATTAAAACAAGCAAACAAAACAAAACACAAAAGATTTTTAAGGCACTGTAATAAACGAGCCCTGGTGAATTTCTCTCGGAGAGAAAGTACTTCCCAGGAGCGCTTTAGCTATCACCACACCGCACTGCTGTTTCTCCAGCTTGCTATGTCAGAGCCACTTCTGTGCCCTTGGAAGCTGCCTGCCACTTAACTTCCCACATGAGCTGCCAGTTATCGGGCTCTATCACTGACTTCGGCTGGAGCTGCTTCCTGATTCTTTCTGTGCTTGAAAATTGAAAATAAGTGTTTGATTTTCTTTTTATTTGATCTGTAACACACTCAGATCGGTCATACCGTTTGGTGAGATTAAAAAACAGCAAACTTTGGTTATCCAAAGAAAGGAAATAAAACATGAACATTCTTTTACTTTAACCTCAGTTAACCAAAGGGAATATTGAAGAAAATAAGAGCCCACAAAGGAGTGATTTTCCCAAGGACACACAACAATACCTCAGAATAACTATACAGAGAGAAAACATCTCCTTTAACTGCATGCTGTGCCCCGTGTGGTTCCCTGGTTTTAATTATTTTTCCCTTTCTTTAGTAATCTTTTATTGTTTCAGGATCCTTGACCATCATCTGAGCTGCATAAATACATTACACAGAATCGAAAACACCACGGATCACTCACTGTTTTTAACTTCTTTGGCACAAACTCTTTAGGGGTTTCTTCCTGCTTAGCAGGCTTCTCATCTTCCTCGGAGTCTTCCTCGGACACATCCTCAGCTGCCGACTTTTTCAGCCCGGCACTGATGAAGTTCACGGGGGCCGAGTAATCCCTGGAGCTGGACCGAAACGCGACGTGTAAGC
>VXAA01002705.1:121839-135002 GCA_013399115.1 Anseranas semipalmata | reverse complement strand
CGCCGGGCCCGGCCCGCCCGCTCCCACCGACCGAGCCGCCCGGAAGCGAACGTTCCCCTTCCGGTGGCGCGGCACGGGCGCCGCCCGAGCCCCTCCCCCAGCCATAGAGACGCCGGCTGGGCGGAGCGGCCTCGCGAGCGCCCCCTGTCGGCGCGGAGGCCCCAGGCCCGCCCCTGCGCCAAAACGCCCCTTCCGCCGCGGGGAACGAACGAAACGAGCCGAGAACGCAACGGGCGGCCTCATATATTAATTCTTAAATAGATTCTGTAAATTACAAGTGAAGGAATGGTAGAAGA
Organism: Anseranas semipalmata; assembly: GCA_013399115.1. Classification (NCBI taxonomy): domain Eukaryota; kingdom Metazoa; phylum Chordata; class Aves; order Anseriformes; family Anseranatidae; genus Anseranas; species Anseranas semipalmata. The sequence continues at coordinate 134,706 of VXAA01002705.1, read as the reverse complement.
CGGGTCCCGGACGGTCACTTGTACAACAACGCTCTGCACGGCTAGTACACCTATTTCCGATCTGCAAATCAGGGAACAGCGTCACGAGACGCTTAATTTAATACAGCTTCAACGAGCTCCCCAGTAACTGGGCAGAAAATGTCTTCCACTGTGAAGTTTCAATCGGAATATTCATTTCCACAGATCCCTCCACCACGGAGCATCCAGAAAAGGCAGACGGCCGGTATCTGAAGTGTAACATGTCGGCTTTGCAAATAAATGCAAATACATTCCTCGTGTAGCAGTCCTTTTGGCAATATTAGCAAGCAATATGCTTGGATAACAGATTTCCACTGGTGCGATTGCAAACTCTTCTTGTCGGACAACAAAAGGCCACCTGCAGCAGTCTGGAAGACAAGAAACGGGCTCGGGGGTAAGGCTGTCAGCACCGCGGGGCCAGTGGCTTTAAAGCAGCAGCGACACAGGAACTCGTCAGACAGACACTAAGCTCCAGCACGATGGGCACACACCACCTATTCTTACTCAGTGCTTCTGTTTTTTTTAGCACAGACACTGCTTTTAAATAGAAAGTTTTTAAAGGTTCAATTTCAGTAAGAAAAATGTCATTTACGTTTTAGCATAGAGGCTACCTGAAAAGAGACAGAAAAACATCCAACGCGTTAACAGCCGCTCCTGGGAAGAAATCCGGGAGCGGTTCTGTTCCCCGAGCTGACAGCAGCCGTGGCTGCCTCCTCCTCCCTCCCAGGGTGCGGGCACGTCCTGGCTCAGCGCGCCCACACGTTCCCCCGTCTCCTCGTGTGTGCCCCCGGGGCACTCGGAGTAACGCTCCCCAGCGGACGATTTTGATTTTGCTGAAGTAAGCCTCTTGCAGAGCTCAGAAAAAAAAGCTCTGACAAATCATCTCACATAACAGTATCGCTCTGAAAACCCAAAGCAACTGTGAAGGAGATCATTTGCATAACGAGCATGCCTGGAGCAGCCTGGCTAACCCAGAGGCACAAGAAATTATAAGAGCAAAATGCTAACCCTGGAGCGATGCAGGCAGATTTGCATGAGTCCCAAATTAAACTACAAGGTCTTACCTGGAAATCATTAATTTTATTAGTGAGAAGATGATGTGTTCTGAGTCACCTAGAACAACCAAGAAATAGAAGGATCAGTTTTAAGTCACCATCTGCAATTCAAAGCATTCCCAATGTACTCCCAGAAGCAAAAAGGGAAACGGTCCAGACAGAAAACGGTGCAACAGCAGAGAACCACCAGCCGAGAGACTCGGCCACGGGACTGCAGCCTCTCACTTCCCTCCTGCACGTGCAACATCAGCCACACTGGGTGGCCGCTCAGGAATTGCAAATGACGCCTCTCGCAGTGAACAGAAGCGCTTGCTTCTCCAGCAGCCCCGCTTCCTCATTTCAGGACTTGGCTACTTGCATGCTTTCACATGGCAGTGGCAATGCAGACCAATCCTGCTGCTTGCGTAAGGAGTCCCCACGTTGAACAGGTAAAACCTGGCACCTTTGGTCAAAACATTAGTGTAACTCAACACCAACCTACTGCATCTCCTATTCCGGCAGGAGGCACTTTCTGGAGAGTCAAGAAGTCTGTTTTAAGTCTGGCTTTTGGACTGCTCTGCATTGTAAAAGATGGTTATCACTTGTTTCCAAACACTGCTCTCTATAGGGAGGGAGCCACAAAGCGTATTTTTGACACCTACAATCACAAGAACTACAAGACCTATCTTTAACCTGAAATCAGATAAGCCACCCTTCCCTAAACATGGCAAAACCCAGGACAACAAAAAACTTTAAGAGTTTCAGAACAGAAGAGAGGTGGAAGTGTCTTAAAGTAAGAGAATGAAGAACTCAAGAGTTTGATGAGTGAACGCAGAGCTCCACAGCAAGAACCTATAAGCGAGAGCAGACCAGAAAGAGCTGACAGAGGTGAATGAGCAGGCTCTGAGGAGCACAGAACACCATTAGGATTTCATATGACAAGACAGGATGTCAAAATAAAAGCGTGAAGGGTGGAGCAGCGCACAGCAGGAAGGACAGGAACACCGTCCAGACAGACCGAGGACAGAGCAGCAATGGGAGCGCTTCCCACAGCTGGGCTGCCCAGCCCGCAAGTGCTCATAAGAGGGAGCAAGGGACCAGGCACCCAGGACTAACCGCACGGGGCGACGTGCTCAGACGTGACATCGGGCTCTCTTACCTGCAGATGACCTTTCAAGTTGGCTGGCGTTTTATAATCCCCTTTTAAAACCTATGGAAAAGAGAAAATTACTGACTGCTTCTTGGATAGCAACCGTATGATCACCAAGTCCCCCTCGTTAACTGCGGCGTACGTCCTGGTATACGTGGGCCAGCAGAAACCTGACGAGCGTTTGTTCTACCTCGTGCTGGTATACTGGGGCAACAGCACGGGGCTTCCTCCTCAGTGACTGTAAGCAAAGGCAGGGAAAGGCATCCTGCTGCGGCAGGGAACTGACACAAGCAGGTTCTCTCCCCCCTCAGCCTTGGGAGAGGAGAGTGTTTTCGTCTTTACCATCATGCCAGCTCTCCAAATTCATCCCAAGAAGGCTGAAAGGCCCAAGTCAGAGACCCACAGTCCCCAACTCTGCCCAGCGTGGATGTTCACCCAAATCCTCTGTGTCCTCCAACAGCTCTCAGCAAGCACAGAGAGCAAGGAGGAACTGCAGGAGCTCAGAGCACAGACCAGCTCCAGGGAAGCCCTTCTGGGCTGCCAGGTTTGTGCTGCTATTTCCCTGTCTGCCCCCAGGCCTGCAGGCAGTACAACGGGGAACAGGCATTCCCCGCTCCCAGCAGCATGACAAAGGACACCTGGGCCAAGGGCATTGTCATGGGGACTGCACACAAGGCTGGGGGCCTGCAGAGTCCAACCTCAGTCCTGGGAGGACCGGTCCATCCCAAAGCATGAGAAATTCCCTCTGTCTAGTAACTGCTGTCTATGGCTCTGCAGCTTCTTCTTCCCAGTTCTGCTCCAGACACATGCGTCAATATTCTAAAAAAAATTCTTCTGGTTTTGCCCAAACACATGACGAGCCTCCAGCCACATTCCCCGTGGGACTGCGGGAGTGGCTGGTGAGCTACACACAGACACAGCACAGCCTAAGCTTTTTCGTGGGCCGGACTGGAGCTTCTAGTGCCAACAGCTTCACATCTAGATAACGCTGGTATACACCAGTAACTCCCATGTCTGGGTTCGAGAACAGGGCTGGAGCAGGGAGGGACAGGTCAGTATCTGCCACAACAGAAGAAATGAACCCTACCACAAAATCATAGGGGACATCATCGATCTGAGCCACACCAGACTCAATCTACCACACGTAACTCTGGAAATCATCTCAGTGTAATTGCACAGCTATCATTCAGTGTCCCAAAAGGAAGAGAGCTTTTGTGTCTCCGCCGCTCTTTTTTGATTCACTTCAGGAGCCTCTTCTGCTGCAGCCGGCCGTGTGGGTGCACAGCTCTGCAGTCCAATGTCAACACTCCCTTCCCGTCACTGCCTGGCCGCGCTCCAGGCAGCGGCAGCGACACTCACCCTGTGCGTGTTGTTGACAACGAGCGGGTCCGGGTGGCCGTAGTTGGGCGGATTGGCGTACGGGTCGTAGCCGAGCCTGGCAAGCATGGGTGCTATGTGGGCCATGTCCTGCAGAACATCCCCTGGGATGTGTCCGATCCATTTAGATAATGCCTCCATGTTCACCGGCTTGATAACCTGGTCTGTTGATCTTTCTATCCTGGAAAAGATATAACAAAAAAGTAAAACAAGACACTAAATTTGCTGTCTCTTGGATTTCACAGACACACTGGGCTCTGACAGAAGAGCCTTCAGCTGGGCTAGCTGCCACCCGAACACGTTGCTTTCGGTGCCCAAGACAAGCGCGTGGCTCAAACGTTGTTCCGTGAGCACAGGCAGAGCGGCACTGCCCTGGGGGGCGGCCGAGGCCACGCAGCCGCTCCCCGCGATGCAGCCCTGGGCCTGGGTCCCGGCGTGACTGCGCTCGCACGGGCACCGCCACAGCAGCGGCATCCGTCCTGTACTAGGGCCGTGGGCGCTGCCAGGATCCGCGCTTCTCACCTCCGCTCATTACAGACAAATAACAAAGGTACGTGGCCTGTACTACAGAATACACCACGCGATACCACTGAAAATCCAATTACAAAAACTCATCTGTTTAGGCAACCTCGGCAAAATTTACTCTGAGCAAATAGTGCTGCGGAAATCATCGACTCAGCCACCAAACGTGCCTGAGCCTCCCGCCCTCCATCCTCAACCACAGCCTTCCTCCCGGCCCCGGCCGAAAGGCTCCTGCCTGCCCCCCGCCTCCTCGCTAGCTGCTGCGTCAGCCAGCCCCACGAGCATCACAGATCCACGCACGCCGCCTGCCTGCAATCGAATCTGGCTGCTGCAACGAGAGAGCGGTGTCAGCGCTGGAACATGAAGCTAACGATCGAGCCCCTGGTGCGGAGCAGACGCCGCTGCCCCCCCGCCCTGCACGGGGAGGGCGCCCGGCCCGGGGCGAGCAGGCATCTGCTCAGCTCCAGCCCAAGGACACCACACCCAGCACCGCGCACGCAGTGCTGCGTGCTAAAAGGGACACATCTGCACAAAGGCTGCGGCCCGTGAGCCTCGGGAGAGCTGCCCAGGCGGTGAATCGTGAAGCACGCGCAGAGCCACGCAGCCCGGTCAGCACGAGTGCTTCTGCACGGGCTGCGCGCCCCGCGCCCTCCTGCAGGAGAGGAGCAGCCGCGTGCCCCGCTGCAGCTCTGCGCCCGCCGCGCCGGGCACAGCAAGCTGGTGCAGGCAAGAGGAATTTATACAAAGCCCGCTTGCGCGGTTCCCATATATGACCGACTACATTTTGCTAAGTCAGACTTAAGCTTCCCTTAGAAAAGAAACAGCATTAAAAGACCAGAAGGTGGGGGAAACCAGGCACCTCCTGGAGCACAGAGACGGAGAGCCAGCGAGGAGGGAGTGCTCGGGTGTGTCTCCATGGGAGAAAGCATTCCTTTTATTCTGCAACACCAGCACCAACTTTGGCAACAATTACTGCAAACCACTGAAAGTGATTCATCAGCAGCAAAACTGCAGTCGCAGTAAGGAGATTTGAAGCTGGGTGGAGAAAAGGCGCATTAAAAAGCTCACGTTTCTGAGCAAGCAGTTCTTTTCAAATTAAAGATCAAAGTCATTTCTGCACTGTCAAGAGGGACGAATAAAACAGTCACCTGCTCCCCAAATCCTTGCCTGACAGGCTGCTCTGTTGGGTACAACAGATTGCTAATACTCAAGTCCTCATTTACTCAGAAACACAAAGCCTCCTGCAGTAAAACTGGATGTGCTGCCACTTCTACCTCTGAAAAGCACGCACTGGCACAAGCACCGAATCTCTGTGCCCCAGTTTTAGCCTTGACTGGCTTTGTGTAATGAAAATACTCCTCGGGAAGCAGAGGCTGGAGCTGGGACACTCACTTGGAAAGCGACACTCCGCCGGGCTTCCCTATCAGCTCCTCATGGTGCAGCACGGCGTCACTCCAGGAGATGCCCAGGAACTTCATGATGGCGTGCATGGACTGCTCGGGGTGCAGCACCAGCTGCTCGTAGTAGACGGGCAGGCACCGGGATCGCCCGATCTCCAGGCACTGGGAGTACATCACCTCAATTGCCTTGTTCCACTTGGTCAGGCAGTCTCGGTAGCTGTTCAGGTCAAAGCCTGCGATCGTCACTTTCCGCGTGATCATGGAGTGGACCGAAGCCCGGCCGTCTCGAACCATCAGGAGGAACTTGGAATTGGGAAACAGCCTGGACAGGTAGACAGAGGACTTCAACGTGAACGGGTCCTTGTTACATAAATACCTGGCTGGCTCGCCGTGCTTGGCGATCACCTCCAGTATGAAGGCCTGCATAGCAGCATCCAAAACTTGGTCTGTCACCCCCGCTTCGTCCAGACGCATCTTCTCCCGCCCTGACTTGGACCAGGCCTGCCGCATCGCCAGCACGCGGGGGATGATGCGGGTCTCCTCTCCGCAGCGGACCTCGGGGTGGGCATCAAGCATGGCCCTCATCAGCGTTGTGCCGCTCCGGGGGACCCCGCCAATGAATATGAGGGGCATCTCCTTGCTGTAACGGTACTCGACATGGTTGGAGTCCACCATGACCAGCTCCTCGCTCTCTGGTCTCATCAGCCTGTGCCTCCTCTTGCTCAGGACCTGCTGGCACTCCAGGACCTGCTGGCCAAGGTGCAGAGTCACCATCAGGGCGACCACCGAGCCCACCACCAGCAACACCCGCCTCATGGTGACCCGCATCCTGTTCTCCTCTGCGCAGGCTGGAGACCAACGCGTGACCACGCTTCAGCTTTCGGCTAGCAAGTGTTCAACCCGACGGGCACCTGCAAGAGACAGACAGCTCGGTGAGCAGGCTCAGTGACCCACAGCGGCACCTCCGCGTCCAGCCTGGCTCCTCAGGGCGCCCACACCGTCCCAGGCTGCCGTCACCTCTTTTACCTGTCAGCAGCTTTCAGGCTGGCTGTCTTCTACCCAGGCTGTAATTAAAGCGTGTCTCAGAGCACACCCAAAGAGATTATTTCGTGATTGTTTCTGTACCCAGCATCTCAGGTTTATGGCTGGAGCAAAGCCCCACGGAAGTTTCGGAGAGGAGGGGCCACCGCTCACCCAGTCAGTTCTTAAAGAACTGTTTCCTTAACGCACCATCCAGTTTTGCCTTCATCCAGCTACTCCTTCGGATTAAGCGTGTATCAGGTTTGGAGAAAACGTCCAGCTTTACTTTCACCAAAATGGTACGAGATCTTTAAAGAGCCTGCCCCATCCCAGGTGAACCCCAAACCTCCCCGGCCATTTCCCTTCCTTCCAAAGCAGGTTCCCCGCGCTCAGCACACCGCCCGCCTCTCCTCCTGCCAGCCACCTGTTCCGTTCCCCCATTTTCTTTAGTTTTACATACGCTGCCAGAGGGGAGGGAGAAAGCTGAAATAGAGAGAAAAACAAAAGCATCTCACGCAAATTTTAAGGGCCTGAGTCAGAAGAAGCAATTACCCTTAGAATGAAACGAGCTGAGAAATTAAACCAATTGGGAGGGTAACGCGTCAGCAACAGCCACATGCAGTCTGTGTTCAACACCTGTCCCCCAGAGACTGACCTCAGAAGCCCGCGAGCCTTCCCCCGGCAGCAGGGCAGGTCTCGGTGCCGCGGGACGCCCCAGCACAGGGCTGCTGCTCGGGCGAGCCCCCTGCCCTGCCTCCGCCGGGCTGCCAGAGCCGGCCCGGCCTCCCGCGCCCTCCCGCTCCCTCTGCGAGCGCAGGTTTTGCAGCCCTCCCCCGGGGTCACGCAGGGATTTCGGGCTCTTTGGGATCCTACGGCTTGGGCGGGAGCTGAGGCGAGTGGAAGGAACGGGACGTCCACGCGTTTTATTTTACTGACGATCAAAAGGACTGCTTCAGGAAAACGTCCGCCCCTCTCCGGTCTCCCCATGACAGAGCGCGTTTAGCGGCCGTCGGTGCAAAGCCCCGCCAAGGGGGAGCGGCCGGCAGAGCCTGCCCGGCGCCAGGCCTGGTGCACGCAGCCTGCCCCGGGACCTGGCGCTCCCGTGCCCTGCAGCCTCTGCGCCCGGCTGCCGCCACCCCAGTGCTCAAACAGCCTGGCCCCGCACCCCCGGCCTGGCCCCGCACCCCCGNCCCCGCACCCCCAGCCCGGCCCTGCACCCCGGCCCGGCCCTGCACCCCGGCCCTCCGTCACCACCCAGCTGTGCCGGGAGGGGCAATGGCACCCTCCTGCCCCGGCACCGAAGGAACGCCAGGATTATCGGTGTGGCTGTTCGGCCCTATGGCTAACGTCTGGGCTAACTGCTTTGTTAACGTACCCAGGTCCAGCAGTTTCACATGCACATCCACATACCGGGTAAAAGTCAAAAAGTCAAATGCTGGTTTGTTTAGACCATAAGTCACACGGAACAACAAACAGCTCTCTGGCATTTATTCAGCACTGAGCCAGAGTCAAACCCACTGATTAGGCAAGCACTGTCTGCTCCACCCTACTATCTTGATCTGCTTCAGTCATGTAAATATATTCAAATGCTCACCCTAAAAATAATTGCTAAGGGCCACAAGACCCATTGCAATGCATTGCAGTTGGAGCACTCAGGATTTAAGGCCAACTGGAATAATTACGGCTGTGCAGACCAAGACAGGCTAATTAGCAAGAAAGATCCGTAGTGTAAAAAGGAGGCTGGAGCACAGAAGTACTCTGTTGTTTGCAAAAACGGCTTACAGTGAACATTTCCCACCGCGACGCTCCCAGGCACAAAGGAATTCACTCGTTTTGCTATGCAGAGGGGAAGGCTGGCTGCGAGCCTGCCGGCACCATCCCTCGGCTCCGGGGAGCCTGCCCGGGGGCCTCAGGGAACGCTGCCCCCGCGCCCAGCCCGCCCGCAGCCTGGGGAGCCTGCCGCGAGCGGGGGGAAATGCAGAAACGCGGGTGCTGAGGGCTGCGGGCGGGGACACGACTTCTCCATTCCCACAGTGATTTGGGCTCTCCCCGCGGCTGCAGCATGCCGCTCCTCCCCACCGGCAAAAACGCGGCTGTGCCTACTGCCAGGCAGCCCAGGGACTGAAGGGGCTGAGGCACGCTGAATTTCTCGGGCAGAATTACCCCAGGATACCTGGGCTGGCCAAACAAACACCGGTGAGCACGCTGAGCAGCGTTCTGCTGAGCAACTGCAAAAAATTCCAGCTTGTTTTTGACTCTTGAGTATAAGCCTCCAGTAGAATTTCCCCAAATTTGCGGGGTTTATTAGCCTACGAGAGAAGGATGGTTTCCTCCCCAGCAGATATCCTGGTGTGAAATACCCTGGCACAATGAGGCAGTATGGCTGGCTGATCAGAGGCATCTCTGCTCCTCCAGGTGCCCGGGTTCCCCTCCAGCAGGAAGCAGGGGGCTCCCGGTGGCTTGTCCCGCACACCACCGCAGGGACCGCGGACACCTGCAGCCGGTGCTGGGAACCGCGGGGCCAGCAGCTGGCTGGGGGCCGGGGCAGCCGGCCCCCCCGACCACAGCCGGGACCCAGGGCAGGGACGCAGCTGCGGCCGACTGCAGACAGGGCAAGGCTCGTACAGGAAGCAGAGAGCGCGAGGGAAGAAGTGAGCTGGTGGGGAAGTGACAGTTAAGTGGTGACAAACAAGGACATGAAAGGCCCTATAGGCAAAACGCCTCCCATATTTTGCATACTGCTAAGACATCAATATCAATAAGGCTAAACCGTTCCTTGCAAGCTAGTGAAAGCAATAAAATATTAACAGAGCATCAGCGAAGGTGTGGACAGACGTATGAAATATTCATCAGTCCACTCCTGGTGCCACAGGGGAATCCACTGCTCTGGCAAGTGCTCTCCGTACGGGCTTACCTTCCCCTTGTACGTTCATTTTGCTGCTAGCCAAGCTTCATGCTGAAACACAGACGGCCGGAAAAATACCTAATGGGGAAGAAAAACCACAAGGTTGATTTGTTTGTTGATCACAGATATGTGTGCTTGTGGTTACAAGTGCTGCTCTTCCTCCTCAGCACCGTCCCCTCCGCAAGCACGCCTCCTGCCCAACAGCTCCCTCCAAACCCAGGGAAAGGTGGCTCTGGCTCAGCTGCTGCCCGGGGGACACCGCAGGAGCCACGGCACTCGGCCACCACCCACAGCAGAGCCAGGATGCAGGCAGCTGGGCAGCACTGATCCTGCCCCGCTGGCAACCACTGCTCCAGCACCGCCATGCCAGCAGAGCCGGGACAGCACAGGGAGAACAGGAGCAGCGGGACGGCGGCTGCTCTGCGCAGGAAACCAAGTCCCCTGGAAGGGAGAAGCCTCAGAGGAACAGGAGCAGCTGCGATATTTAAAAGCAGGGGGCCGGCAGCCCGAACATGGCACATTTCCACTGCACACAAGCGACCGGAGCAGCACAGCCTGTCCCAGAGGAAGCAGCTTCAGAATTGCTCTCCGCAGGCTTTGTTACAAATGCTGGAATCAGACAAAAGTCAGAACATTGTCAGAGCTCCCGAACCAGCAACAGCAAAAGGAGACCAGAGGACTCCTCAGGGCTGGGCCCCAAAATGTCAGGCCCGTGGCTCCCAGCAAGGTCCCGGGGATGCAAAGCTCAGGACCAGAGCAACGCCAGGGGAGCCCCGCGAAGCACGCTGCCGAGATCCCCCTGGCGCCGGATAAGGGCGAAAGCCAGCTCCAGCGCCGTGCTGCCCGGCGTTCCCAACCGCCGCCGCAGCACCAGCTCCTGGCAGCTGCAGAACCGAACGCGCTGCGCGCTGCCCGGGTGCCCTCGAGAACGCGACGCTGCGCCCGCAGGCCCTGGAGCACGACACAGCCCAGCAGCTCCGCACCGCGCCCGCTGAGGCGACCCTGCGAGCGCAGAGATCGCGGCGACCACGCTCCCGCGCGGGGTTCCTGCCCGGTGCTGCAGCCGCGTCCCTGCCGGTCGCCCCGCTCCAGGCACGGCAGGGCAGCGTCCCAGGGGACCCGTCCGAGACAGGAGGCAGCTCTCCCAGCAAAGCCACCGTCCAGCAGCGCTGTGCCCCCAGGGGCCAGGACACGGCTGGGACGGAGCTCAGCAGAGCGGCTCACAGCACCGCGGGCTCATCTCGGGGCCGCTGCAAGCCGCGGCCCTCCTGCAGTCAGCTCCCCTCCATGCACGGTAGTGTCCCAGCCCTGGAGGATGTTTTTGAGAACATCTGAAGTACAGGCGCTAATTGTTATTCCAGCCACCCGCGAGTCTCCTCCTCTCCTGCCCAGCTGCCACCGAACGTCACACAGCCCCTCTGCTTTAGCACTAACTAGAAACAAGCGGGAAACTCCACCCAGCATGAACGTTGCAATGGGGGAGAGCTCATCTGCAGCGCATGCATCGCCCTCCTTTCCCACAAAGCGTCCTCCATCGACCATGGGATTTCAGGTCCAGACAAGGCTGCAGGGCTGTGGAGCAGCAGCCGCATCCCCGGATGCGCTTCCGCAGCACCACGAGCTATCTGGTGCACCGAGCGGCAGCGGTTTAACAGCCACCCCGCTCCGGAAACTCCTCCAGCCCTTGCCCTCACACACACACAGGCACACGCGCTTGCAGACTTCCTTCCTGACGCCTCCCGCCGCAGAGCGGGGCCGTGCAGCGTGCCACCGCGCAGCCACGCCGCGGCCGGCCGGGCACCGGCAGCGAGTGCCGACCACCCGCAGCGCCGCTACGCCCTCCTGTGCGCGCTGCCACCAGAGGGGTGAAGCCCCGGGAGCGCCGGAGGGGGGTCCCGCAGCGGGCACGGGCACACGGCTCCGCGACGGCCCCCCCCCGCCGCAGAGCGGGGCCGTGCAGCGTGCCACCGCGCAGCCACGCCGCGGCCGGCCGGGCACCGGCAGCGAGTGCCGACCACCCGCAGCGCCGCTACGCCCTCCTGTGCGCGCTGCCACCAGAGGGGTGAAGCCCCGGGAGCGCCGGAGGGGGGTCCCGCAGCGGGCACGGGCACACGGCTCCGCGCAGCCGCGCTCCCGTGCCAGCAGCACCCGCCGGGAGCAGCCGGCCGAGGGGACGCACCGGCTGCAGGGCGCGATAGCAGCCGCCCCTGCTGCTGAAGTCGCAGCCTCTTGGTGAACGCTGTCGCACCCAGCTTCGTGTCGCTGCCTGCAGGCTGCAAAGCGAGAAGCGCAGCTCAGCCGCGCTGCCCAGCGCCGCGGGGCTGTGCCGGGTCTGGGGACGCTGCGCGCGCTTCTGCGCTGCTGCACGACGCACTCGTCACACGCAGCCTGCCGCAGGACAGTGGCCTACCGCAAACACCGCCGGAGCAGGACGCGCAGAACCACGGAGCAGCTAGCCCGGGACGGCCGAGTTTCAAGCGAAGACAATCTGCAGTGAAGTGATGTCTCGAGTCTGATTTTCAAAGCAGCGATGTGTTACAAACAAGCAACAAAAACAGTTTCTACAAGAAGCTTAATGTGATCAAAAAATACATTTTTTTAAAATAATTTCCAGAAACAGTTGCTATTAATTGCAGCTTCCCAAAAAGACATAGGTGTGGCATGGAAAATTTTAGCTCAAATCCTTGGTGCTTAATAAAGGATGAGGAACTGCAAACATCTTTGTGGTGGAACAGCAGCAGCAGCTGTGGTCAGCAAGAAACACACTAATGTGTCTAACTGGCATCTCTGCAAATCAGCAAAACTTAATTACTTAATTGATAGCCTTCAATTAATTCCCACGCTGCGTACAGCACAGAAATAGACCCGGTCTGCCGGGAGGCGATCCCTGCTGGCTCGCCCTGTGCTAAGGGTGCTTGCCGTGCTGCTGCAGGCGGGTGTGCTTTCTGTGGTCGCTGTCGGTGTTAGCTTGTGATGTGAGCTGCAAAGCTCCCGATGCCTTCCAGAAACCCCTCCGGCAGGATGGGGACATTCGGACCCTGACGGGGCCCCAGAGAACAAGAAGGGGTGCGAAGCCTGTCGGGGCGCGCAGGCAGCGGGTGGGAGGCAGCAGCGCAGCGCGTTTCCCAATCTCAGAACCAGTTTCAAAGCCACCCAGCTGGCGGCTTCGCAGGGGTGACCCGGCCACCCAGAGGCCCACCTGCGGGCGCGGAGCCCAAGCGATGCCCATGTTTGCTGCCCCCCAGATCAAGGCTGCAGCTGCCCACGGCGGGATTGCAGCTCTGCGGAGAGCCCTGCTGGGGGGAGCAGGGACCCGCGGGTGCAGGCAGGGAGAGAAGAGCCCCCTCGTATGTGCACGGCATTACGCTGCTGGAGGGCACCTACCGTCTTCAAATTAAAAAAAAAAAAAAAAAAAAGTTCATTTCATCCTCTACCATGCAG
>VXAA01002705.1:104033-115387 GCA_013399115.1 Anseranas semipalmata | reverse complement strand
ACCGGGGGGGGGACGGGGAAACGCGCCCCGGGAAAACGGGAGGGGAAAAAAGCGGAGCCAAGGCGGCGTGCCCCGGGGACGCGCTGACGCAGCAGGCAGCTCGCTCGTCTGATTTTTTAATCTGGCTCACGACGTGGGGCACATCCAGCGGCTGGCCGCGGGCACGGGCAGCGCTGCGCGGGGGCCGGGGCTGCCCGGAGCAGGCGGCGCGCTCAGTCAGAGGGCGCGTCGGGGGCGACGAAGGTGCCCTTCTGGTCCCACTGCATGTCCCTGATGCGGCGGATGGACTGGATCTGGGGCTGGAAGGCGGACCACTCGTTCCAGTGCCTGAAGTCTCCGGTCTCAAAGAGGTACTGGTAGCCTCTGTACCCCGGGTACTGGTACCCGACCCAGCTGCAGGGAGAGCAAACAAAGCAGGTGAGCGGTGCGGGCCCCGTAGCTGGTGCGGGACTGCAGCCGCGTGCCGTGGACCCGCTGCGGCACTGGAGAACGTCCCTGCCGCGAAACCCTGCCCAAGGTCTCCGCTGCCCGGCTCTGCCTTGCTGCCTGCGGGCCGGCTCCTGCACCCCGGGAGCCTCTGTGCAGGACTGGCACGGGTCAGGTCTGCTGCATGGGCACGGCAGGGAGCGGCCCCCTCCCAGGCTTCTCCCCACTGCGGGCAGCAGGAGCACAGCCGGCAGGCTCGGGGGCAGCACGCGGAGCCCCCTGCACCTGGCGATGGGCAGCACGGCAGGGAGGAGCAGTGCAGCACCTCCAGCTGCCCAGAGCCCCTGCGGGCGCTCTGCAGTAAGCTGCAGCCCGGCTTACGTTCCACTGGGCACCTTCACGCTGCCCACACGGTCGCAGAAGCCGTAAGCCCAGAGGCTGGGCACGTCGTCCTCCTGGATGTCCATCTTGTTGCCCTTGAAGTCAGCAGACTCGTACAGGGAGATTTTGTGGTCCTCAGCCTCCTGGGGAAGACAGCGGGCAGGCGCTGGGTCGAGCAGCCGGCGCTCACAGCGGCGAGGCACTGCGCAGCACGGATCCAGCCCCGGCCAGGCCCGCTGTCTGCTCCTGGGCCACTCACCATTTTGATGGGACGCATGGACATGAAGCAGTCGCTCCGGTAGCTGCTCGACCAGGTGTCCCAGCGAGGGTACTCGCCCTTCTCCAGGATGAACATCTCCCCACGCATGTTGGCTTGCTCGTAGGCCACCCAGCTGGGGAGAGGGGCAGGGCGGCACAAGGGCTCAGGCGCCCCAGCAGCTCCTCTCCCACTCCCCCAGCCCACACGGCGGCCGAGCCGGGCTCCCAGCACCCGAAAAGGCTGCGGGTGCCAGGACTGAGCATGCTGCCCCGCTCCCGCCTCTCTCCCAGCCCAGGCACTGGGCACGCACAGCCCCCCCAGTGCTCCTCCATCCCCATCTCTCTGCCCAAGTCCAGCCCAGGGGCGCTGCCAGTGATGGGTCCCTGCTGCCCACCCGTGTGTGGGGCAGGAGCTCAGCACACCCCGGGCATGGCGACCACTCCTTGGTTCCACAAATGGCCCCAACAGCCTCCCCTGCACCCACTGTCCTTGTTATTAGGGGAGGGACGAGGCGCTGTCCCCAGCTGCAGGGAGATGTCCCCGCGCATCACGCTGCACCCAGCGCTGCCCCACGGCATGGCCTCCCCACTTCCTCAGGACCCCACAGCCCCATGCCCCTGAGCCATGGCATCCCCATGGGCACGGTCCCCTCTGTGGCAGGGGTCACTTACGGCCCAGAGCTGACGATGACGCTGCGCACCCGGTCGAACCCGCAGTCCGCCAGGTTCAGGCACTCGGTGGTGAACTCCATCTGCCTGCCCTGGAAGTTCTCCTGCTCAAAGACGACGATCTGGGGGCAGAGGGAAGGAGTCAGGCAGGGGACAGGGCTGCGTGCCCCGGCACGGGCCCTGCACACACATCCCACCGCCCCGTGCATCCCCCCTCGGCTCTCCAGGGCTTCCTGCAGCTTTTCAGGTCTGGTGGCTGGGGAAGGTGTGCTGGGCTCTGCGTGCGAGCAGCCCTGTCCCCACGCATGGCCTGAGCACACCGAGGTCCCCTCCTGACAGCTGCTCCCTGCTCTGGGATGGCCCCATCCCGCCCCTGGTTTTGCTGCAGCAAAGCCGCGTGTCCCCACGCTAGCGCCCATGAAGCAGGCTGCAGCCGGGCCGGGATGGAGCTGCTTTTCCAGGAGCTGCATCCGCACCATGGCTGCTGGCGCCTGGCATTGCAGAGCTCTCCTGGGGGCACTCGCACAGCTCGCCCCTTGTCCCCAGCCCCTCCGCAGCTCCTCGGTGGCACGCTGCCCCGGCGCTGCATCACCCCGGCACTTCGGCACGGGTCCTGTCACCCCCGGCAGCACCGCGGGGCTCCCGTGCTGGGGCTCCTGCCCTCCTCGCGGGGCTCCCAGGGGCTGCCACGGCCAGGCGGCAGCACCCAGCCCTGAAGCCACGGTGTGGGGAGAGCATTTCCAAAAGCTGCACTCTCAGACAAGCTGTCCTGGCCAAGGGGGTTCGGGGGCATCCCCTGCAGCAAACCCACGTCACTCTGTGTGCTGCAGCAGCTCCCTGAATCTGCTGTCCCGAGAGCTGCTGCCCGGGAGGGACAGGCAGGGGCAGCATCGTCTGTGTTCTTCCTTCTGCTCGTGGAGGTTGAGGGTCCTCTCACGCTGCCTGCCCACGCTCTCCTCCTGCCCGCTGCCCCGAGCTGCTGCCACCGTCCCTCACCCCAGGACCACGTCCCTTTGCGTGGGGACACGCAGGGCTTACCCTGAAAGCTTCTGTGGAGGGCTCTTCCCCCTTGCTGTTTGTGACAGGAGTGGGATCGGAGGATGGAGCCGGCGCTGGGGCCACCTTCTCCTTGTCCTCTGCAGCGGTGGTTTTTGTGGTCTCAGACATTGCGGTGGTCAGCTCAGGTCTGGGAGCGGAGATGCCAGCTGCAGGTTAGTGGGGGGCATGGCCATGGGCTACCCCCACCCAGCCCCAGGGACGGTGGCATCAGGGTGGGGGGCACAGCGATGGGGCGAGGAGCTGGGGGCTCCTCCAGGCAGGCTGGGCAGAGGCAGCGGGTCCTGCCTTGACGGCAGGAGACAGCGGCTGGCCACGCTCCCCTTCTGCATCCAGGACAGCCCCGAGCATGGCCTCGCTGTGCAGGGGTGCCCTGAGCTCCCCGCTGCACCGGGGCCATCCCGCACAGGTGTGCGTGGGGTGGGGAGGGGGCAGCCCCGCTTTGCGTGTGGACCTCCAGTGGGCATCCTGATGGTGGCACCACAGGTGAGGGTCATCCAGCGGCGCCCCCAGGGGGTGGCAGGGTGCTGGAGCTCCATGCTGGGCTCTGGGTGCTTCAAGCGGTGACCACAGTGGTGGGCACGGATGAGACCCTGCGCTTCCCTCTCCCCCCCTCGGGACCAGCTGGAGCGAGTGCTGCAGCCCGGGTACTTTTTCCTCTTACCTGGGCAGCTGCTGCTTCTTGTTGGAGTGAGCGGGCTTGTGTTTCGGGGTGCAGCGGGGCCCCCACTTTATAGCCTGGCAAGGGCAGACCCCGGGCGGGCGCACAAAGGAAGTGCGAGCTCATCAGTGTCTGCGCGGCCGCCCAGTCATCACATCCTGCAAAGCGCCGGCCGAGCTGGAAGCCTCTCCCCGGCCCTGTGCCCAGCCGCTGAACCCAGCACTTTCCTTTGTGCCCGCGGCACAACAGAAGACCTGACCGTGCCACTTTGCAGCATGCTGGCACCCGCAGCCCTGCGCAGGGCATATATAGCCCCCGCGCGCCCGGGCCCGCACCAGCACCCGGCCCCAGCACCGCTGCAGCTGGGCAGCCCCGTGCCCACGGCTGGCCCAACCCAGCTCCACGGCTGCCTCGTGCCCACCACCGTGCCCGTGCCCATCACCGTGCCTGCTGCCCGCCGGGGGCAGGAGCCCAGCCCGGTGCTGGGACCAAGCTGGGGCAGAGCCAGGGATTGCTCCCAGCCCCATCTGTCCAGACCCGTGGGTTTCTGCCACAGGGCGAGCTCAATCCTGCGGGCAGCGCCCGCGGGGGCATCCAGCCTGGCTTTGCACTAACGCCTGCCCTGGCTCAGCCCCTCTGCTTTCTCTTTCCTCCCCTCTGAACACTCCCTATCTTGCTTCAAACATCCCTCCCTACCAGCCAACGCCTGAGTGCTCTGCCCTGAAGATGCCAGGATGCAAGACTTAAATGTTTCAGAATGCTTCAAGGGTTGTTTTTGAGTTTTTTGTTTTTTTTGTTTTTTTTTTTTCCCAAGCGATGTGTAATCAAGGCTGACACTTTCTGAAATGCCTCAGTCCATAAGAACAGTTCTCTCCTTTGAGGATGTTACAGCTGGCCAGCCCGTGCCATCCCCGCTTGCTGTGTCCACTGCCCTGTCCATCCCCACTTGTTAGCACGTTTTCAGCACGTTTAACATGTGCTGTGCTCATTTTCTCCCACTCCCGGCTCTATCAACGCACTGCGTGTTACCAAATCCCACACCAGCTTTCAGTACATCAGCGCTGTGTCAGCCGCTAGAAAGGCAGGCAGAGGGGACGCGGGTGGCGGGGCGGGGAGGACGCTGAGCAGCGGTCCCGGAGGCAGCTCAGCCCCCAGCACCACCGGGGGCACCTGGGGAGGCCGCCCCCCGCCCGGCCGAGCCGCCCCGCGGCTGCTCCCTCTGCTTGCCCGCTGTGACCATGCTCACCGTTTGAATACCTGTGCATTTGTTTTCTCCCAGTCCTACCAAACACCCCCAGCTGTCCTGCAGCATCAGTATCAGCCCTGCTGGGCCAGTGCTGGCAAAAATAAATCGCCCAGAGCCGTGCATTTAATAAATGCAGAGCCCTCGTTTAGAGGCTGTTTGACATCATCTTTCGTTCCCCTCGAGGGTGAAGTGCTAACTCACAGCGGTGCAGTTCAGCTGCACCATCTGGGATGTTTCCCAAAATACCAAACAAAAAGCATTTATTGATCACTTCTTCTTTTCCTGCATCTTTATCGACCGCTCCGCCATTCCCCCCGCGGCACAGCCGGGCGCGCTTCTGGTGCTCCTTTTCCTCTTCGCACTCCCAGGGGTCAGGTTTCTTACCTTCAGTCTTCATGACTGTTGGCTTTCAATTTGCATTCATTTTCATGTTTGTTAGACATATTTCTATTTTAAGCTGCATTCTCTGCCTCAGAGCCAGGGTGTTTTTTTTAACCACTCTGCCTTGCCTGTGGCTCCCGAGCGTTGATCAGCAGCTCCCGCACACCCTGCAGCTACAGTTCCCGTTTCCCTGCTTCTGGTTTTCCCTCCCAGCTCCCCGCAGCCTTTGGACGCGGGCATTTTGAAGCCATGCCACAGGCGCCGAGCTCTGCTCCTGAGGGCTTCCCCCCGCTGCTTTGGCCGTGACTCTGAGGACACTGCAGCCCAGTGATTATCCCTGAGCTAACGCAGCAGAAAGGCTTGCGGCAGCAGCGTGTCCCTGGCGGTTCCCCAGCCCCCTGGGCACCAAATGCCTGCGCTCCCACCTCACTGCTCACTGCAGCGCCTGGCCGGGAGCAGCTGGCAGCACAGAAGCGCTGGAGCAGCGCGGTGCTGCTTTGGGAAGCCTCTCGCTGCACCGCCCCGTGCCGTGCCGGCTCCACGCGACGCCCCGCTCAAACCCAGCGAAGGGCGGCCCCAGGCCCAGCCCTGCCATGCAGAGGGCTCAAGCCACAGCTGGCGCAGCCCCAGCCGCGTGCCCATTGCCGGGGCTTTATCCAGCCCCACGCCGAACTCCGGCACGGTGCACGCAGCCAGCTGCAGCCGTGGCTCCGCACAACCACATCCTGGTGCAGGAGCACGTCGCAGAGAGCAGGCGAGCTGTGCTGACGGTGCTCACAGCCAGCTGCAGGCTGTCTTTAGCTTGGGCCATGGCGAAAGGCAGGGGACAACTCGTGTCCAACAGACTTTTGCTGGGGCTGCGAACGTCGTGCAGAGCCAGCGCGCCCCGGCAGCCCCCAGCAGCTGCTCTGCGCGAGCCTGCGGCTGCAGGCGCTTGCCTCTGCCCTGCCCTGCGGAGCGCGGGCTGCTGGGCTGCAGCCACACAAATGGGTGCTCCAGCTCAGCCACACTGCTGTTCCCTGGCCAGTGCTGCCTCAGGATGCACCTCTACATGCGAACACGGGTTTTGCTACGCAGCCCAACAGCTCCCCTTCTCTGCCGCCCCTCTGCCAGGCTCAGCTCCCTCTCCAGGGCTGGCTGGAAGCTGTGTGGGTGCCCACGTGGGGTGCCTACCCTTGGAGCCTGGGGTGCTCTGCTCCCACCACTGCCCTGGGATGGCAGGGGGTCACCCTGAGCAAAGGCTGAAGATATTTGGGTACACACTGTGGATTCAGTGGGCTCTTTCCAAGTCCCTGAGCACAGAGGCAGGAAACTGCTGCAGGGATCCATAAATCTCGATCTGCATCTTCAGGCCCCTTAATGCCTTTGAAAATCTGCCCGTTGCTTTGCCGTGCCCCTGTTTCCTGCTTGTTGTGATGCTCTGTGGCTTGCTTTGTGCTTGACCTGCAAAGAGCTGCTCTGGCTTTTGGGGAGAGCTGCTCTGCCGTAACATAGAGGGCACGTGCCTCCACACGTGGAGATGTGCGTTTCTGCCTGCTTCCCCACACTGCAAGTGAGAAAACTGCCTGGTGCTCCCAGCCCGTGCAGTGGGCAGGCAGTGACGCCCCTGGGGCATGATCCCAGCACAGCCTCGAGCAGGTGAAGGGCACGTCTAAGGAGCGCGGGCAGACCCCAGGGCGATATCCCGGCTCCATGGGTCTGGGGTCACAGCCCATGCCCGGTGGGCTGGGGCAGTGGGAGCCATGGCATCCCCGTTCATCAGCTTGTCTGCAGCACCGCCTTTGTTCTGCCCGGTCCCTCCTCCCCGCCGTGTGCTGAGTTAGGGGTTTCGGTAATGCTCTCCTGCTCTGTCTCTATCTGCAGGCTATAAAAGCCCTGCCCGAGGGCTGCCGGCCACACCACCTCCCCGGGCGCAGCGGCTCACCCCGGTAAGCGCGGGAGGCCAGCAGCAGCGTGCGGACTCGTTGCAGCCTCCCTCTGCCTGCGCTGCGCGGCCCCACGTCCGCCCGGGGACGGGCAGCGGCTCCCAGCAGCCACGCACCAGCTTCTGTTGTCCTGCGCAGAACCACGATGAGCCAGCGCCGCAGGGCGTCCTCCGGTCTCTGGAAGGTGCGGGAGTCTGGGGAGGAGCAGAACCACAGCCTGAGCCCCGCAAACACCTGGGCATGGGGTTGCAGCATCTGCTGGGGCCTCCATGCCTGCAGAGCCTCTGACCTGCCCTTGCTTCCCAGATCGTGGTGTGGGACGAGCCCTTCTTCCAGGGCAAGAGGCACGAGTTCACCGCCGACTGCTACAGCACCCCGGAGCGCGGCTTCAGCACCGTCCGCTCCTTCAAGATCGAGAGTGGGGCGTGAGTGCGGGGCCGGGGGCTGCAGGGGCAGGCGGGGGTGTCAGGTGCCTTTTGCCACCCGACCCACGGGGCCGCCTCCTGCGGGGAGCGGCCCCATCCCTGCCGGCTGCTGCCGCGGGTGCGAGGGGGTGCCGGGTGCCATGGGGCGCTCACCCCCGCCCCCCCGGCAGCTGGGCAGGCTTCGAGCACTGCGGCTTCCAGGGGCAGCAGTTCGTGCTGGAGCGCGGCGAGTACCCGTGCTGGGAGGCGTGGAGTGGCAGCAACGCCTACCGCGTGGACAGGATGTGCTCCTTCCGCCCCATCACCTGCGCCGTGAGTAGTGCCCGGCACGGCGCGGTGCCCGGGGCCCCGTGCTGGCCCTGGTGGGGGTGACGGGCAGCGTGGGCTGGGCAGGCAAGGTGGGCAGCATGGGCAGCGCGGGCAGGACAGCCATGCCCACGTTGTGCCCTCCCGGCACAGGACCACAGGCGCAGCCGGCTGATGCTCTTCGAACAGGAGAACTTCCAGGGCAAGAGGGGGGAGCTGAGCGACGACTGCCCCTCACTGCCCGCCCTGGGCTGGGGCAGCAGCGCCGTCGGCTCCTTCCTCGTCTGCTCCGGCGCGTGAGTACCTGGGGCAGCGGCTGGGCACTGGCACCCTGCCGGGACCCGCGGCACTGGGTGTCTTTGGCCCCACTTGCAGTGCCACCAGCCCTGAGACGCTGCTGCCTTCTGCTCCATGCCCAGGTGGGTCTGCTCACAGTACCCGGGGTACCGGGGCTTCCAGTACCTCCTGGAGAGCGACAGCTGCGCCGGCAAGTACAAGCACGTGCGGGAGTGGGGCTCCCACGCGCAGACGGGCCAGGTCCAGTCCATCCGCAGGATCCAGCAGTGAGTGCCAGCACCGTGACTGCCCTGACCCGGCCACAGCCCTCAGGCACCTCCTGTCCCACGCAGCAGCGGGAGCAAAGCTCAATAAAAGCTCCATTGTCCGACGCGGTGTGCTCGCACTTGGAGGGAGGTGTGCGGGCACCGCTGCGGGCGAGCAGCTCCACCCCTGTGTCGCCATGGGTGTGCGGCCGGGGCGATGCCGTGTGCCCAGGCAGAGACACTGCAGGGACAAGGTTGGACCAGGGGCCTGTCCTCCCGCGGCCCTGCAGCCAGCACAGCCACCCGCGTGTCCCTGCCACAGGCAGGCAAAGCTCCTGCCCAGCTCCTGCAGGGAGCAGTGGGGTGCAGTGACTGTCCCTCGGCTCCCCCAGGGATGCCCATGTCCCCACCGCCCCACAGACCCCGTCCCCTCTGCCAGCACCCAGCTGGGGCAGTGCTGCAGCTCCAGCAAGGCGGAGGAGGACACTGTGCGGCCTCAGGAGCAGGAAGGAGCTGCAGGATCTGGCAAGCCACAGCAGCATGCTATGCACCCATCTCTGCGCCTATGCACACCCCTGCACCCATGCACATATCCGTGCATACCCCTGCACCTGTGCACACACCTTGTACATTCCCCTGCACTTGTGCACCACCCGTGCACTCGTGCCCACACCCCTGCTCCCATGCCCACTGCAGCAGCGTGCAGCGCCCGCTGGCCTTGCAGCACAGCCGGTGCCCAGAGCAGAGCCCCAGGCCCAGGGCAGGGCTGTCCCCTCCACCCCACCCCCCCAGCAGTGCCGGCCCCGGAGTGGGCACAGGCGGGGGCTGCTCCTGCCAGCCCACCCCGGTCAGTGCTGCAGGAGCTGGGGGGAAGCAGGGGGCTGCTGGGGGCGGCTGATAAACCATCTTCTTTGGCTCGCAAGAAAATGGCGGTTAGCTGAAGCTGAAAATGTGACAGGAAAAAACCAGTTTGGAAATATTTCTCATTTCAGTAGAACTCTGGAGAAAAAGGTTTGATGTGATTAAAATGTCCCATTTCTGACATTTGCAAAAGAAAGACCACCATCGGAGACAGTGCTTCCCCGGGAAGGAATTCTCTTCACAGGACATAATAATTAGAAATACAGAATAGAAGAAGAAACAGACAGTTTGGGGATGGGCTGAGTGAAACCCTCCTGCTGCCCCAGGACAAATGCATCTGGGGCTGTCAGTCAGCCGGAGGAGCTGGGTGCCTGTCCCCTCTGCAGCGGGGACGGGGCCTGGGCTGGCGGGGAGCCCGGCCGGGAGCGGGGCCAGCGCCAGCGGGCCAGGGCGATCAGCGGCCACTGGGACCGGTCCTGCGCCACTGGGCCCCTGGGGACCCCCTGGGACCTGGGACAACAATGCAAGGGACCAGCAGCTGCAGATGGCTCCTGAGGGGACAGCCCAGCCCTCCCACTCTGGCCCCCGGCTGCAGGACAGTGCCGTGCCCCCAGCCCCGCTGTGCACAGCTGGGCAGGGCTGCGGCCGTGCTGGCCACTCTGCTGCCCCTCCTTGCCCACCCAGCATGGCCAGATCCTGCACACCGTGTCCCCAGGTAGTTTGCCCGCAGCACTGCCCACCCAGCGTCCCCAGCCCGCATCCCCAGCGCCCTTGCCCGTCACCAGCCAGAGCAGCGGTTCCTGGAAAAGCAGGGCCTGGGGAGAGGTGCCCAGGCTGGCTGAGGACGGGCAGGATGACACCGTGGTACCCTGGTACTCTGACCCCCTGGCACCCCAGCACCCTCGCGCCCCAGCACCCCCAGCTACCCCTGCTCTCTTCAACAAGCACCCATGGCCAGCAGCCCCCTCCTGCCCAGGCACAGGCTGGGGGGTCCATGCTCTCCCCACTCCCCTGGGGGAAGCAGGGCCACCTTGTCCCAAGCCCCCATCACCTGGGGCCGTGGGAGGGGTGAAGGTGACTCGGCCGCATTTCCAGCATTAAAATTTAATGGGAGCTGCAGCATCCTCCTGCGTCGTAGGTAGGGCCGAGCCGGCCGGCGGGGGCTGCGGGGGGGAGGAGTTTGCATGGTAATATCTTGCTCAGGGATTCTCTCTGGAAAGCTCCAGCACAAAGAAGCTGTACGCCGGCCAAGAGCGTGCGGAGCCTTCCTGTCCCCAAGCCCGGCCATCGCCTGGAAATCAGGTAAAGCCGCCCTTACATTTCTCTCTGCTATTCTCCGCATGGAAGCGCGGCTGCCGTCCGGGCGCTGCCGTATGCTGGTGGGGCACGGGGGCATCCGGCGCAGCCCGGGAGCCGCCCGCGGGGCGCGATGCCCGCAGCCTGCACCCGCACGCGGGCAGCGGCCGGGAGAGCGGGACCGCTCCCTGGGGCCTGCAGCACACGGGGCCCAGGCGCTGCCTCGCCGCCTGCTCCAGCAGAAATGCCACCCCCATGATAAATTCTTACTCCCTGGTCATAAATCGTTCCCATGCAAAGCCAGACCCAACGGCAGGAGTCACCAACTTCTCAGCAGCGCTGCGGGGCTCGGGGGGCCTCTGCCCCCCCGCTCCTTTGTTAGGGCTGCTCATGGCCACGGCCGATGCCCAGGCAGCGCACCCGAGTGGGCTGGCTCCTGCCAGGCGCTGTCTGCAGCCCAGGTACCAACACCAATATTAACTGATGCACCACTTGTTTGTATTTTTTTTCAGAAACCTCATCAAGAATAGGGCTCGAGACAGGTAAATGGATTCTTGCCTAATTTTCAATGCTCCTGGAAGGATGTTAGCCAAAATGCTGGTTTACTTCTTTGTCTTGAAACCACCATTTTCTCCTAAACCTGGTGATCTTAGGTAGGGGCTTTAGAGGAGAGAGGCTGGGGCCAGCACTGCCCTGGGGTGCTTCAGCACAGCCTTCCCCCTGCGAAGAGTTAACGTGACAGATGCTACCACGGCTCCTTTCGGGGAGCCATTTTCTCTCCCTTATTGTTTCACCGCCCTTTGTTTCACCTCGCCCCCGGAGCCGGGAGGAGCCCGGGCACGAGAACCCTGCAGCAGCCTCGAGCCTGCGGGGCCCGTTCTCCGCGCAGCCCTGCTCCCGAGGGCGGCGGGGCGGGGGGGG
>VXAA01002705.1:67254-96964 GCA_013399115.1 Anseranas semipalmata | reverse complement strand
GGGGCACGGCAGCGGGGCTGCCCGCGGCACAGGCTGCGCGGGGCGGCAGCGCTGGGGCTGCGGGGCCCTGAGCTGTCCCTGCGGGGCCGGGCTCAGCCCAGAGCCGGGGGCAGCAGGAGAGGCACGGGGGGACCCGCATGGGGGGACCTGTATGGGGGGACCTGCTATAGGGGCACCTGCTATGGGGGGACCTGCTATGGGGTGGCCTGCTATGGGGCACCTGCTGGAGCCCGCAGGGACCAGCAGCACGTGCTGTGCAGGGACATCCCCACGCCTGCAGAGGAGATGCTTTGGGCAGCACCCACAGGGCACGGCTCCCACTTGGGGCACACCAGCCGTGCTGAGTGGGACGAGGCACCTGCCTGGCCCCCTGCTAGGAGGGGGCCGCTGCCCCATGGCCTGGGGACAGGCACTGTGCGTGCAGGCCAGCCGCGCGGGCCTCTTCCCCTCCAGGCGGTGCGGGAGGGAGGCAGCCAAACCGCAGTGTTTATTTTCCCCCCGGTAAGCAGCATTTTGACATGTCACAGCAAGTCTCTCAAACACATGTTGACAGAAAATGTGTACAAGCAAGAGAAATGTTGTTCATTTGCATCAAATTGCAAAGTGATTCCGTGAAATTGATATGTGGCATTTCTGCTCGCGTCTGCAGGTAACACAGGTTCCTCCAACACCACAAACCGGGAGCCACCGAGGGTTCCTGCAAGGGAGGGCTCTGCCAGCGGGGCCTGTGGGGGCCCCGAGTGCCACCAAATGTCCCAAAGCACCCCAGTGCCAGCCGTGGAGCTGCCAAGGGGCCAGGGGAGGCAGGCAGAACACTGCCGGACATGATGCCCTCCAGCCTCCTGGGCTGCTTCCCCTTCCCCAGCCCTGGTGGGGCCCCTCTCCCACCCTGCCCAGCCCTGCCAGCGCTGCCAGGGGTCTCTGGAGCTGCTCGCGTGTCCCTGCGGATGCATAGGGTCTGACGCTGCGGTCACAGGACGTATGTCCCTGCAGAGCTGTTGGGGGTGGAAGTGGCTGAGCACCTGGAGCTGTGAAACACCCCGGTGCCCGCAGCTCTGCCGCGAGTCCCAGTGCACTGCAGTGCCTGAAAAGGTCTGGCGTCTCTGGTCGCAGATCTGCAAAAGTGACATTTAAAAAGAAAAAGATTTTTTCCTTTTTTTGCCTCCCTAAGCTTCACTCCAAGAGCTGTGCTCACACGGATGCATTGCCCTCGGGCTCGGGAGGCAGCTGGCTGAGACAGGAGGACCATGGGCTGTAACCTTGCAGTGCATGCATCACAGTGACCCTTGGTGAGGTTTTTCCGCCAGTCCTGGAGCACAGCCTCACGAGTTTGCAGCCCCCGGGACCTCGCAGGGGTGCCAGGGGGAGACTTTGTTTGGCCTGAGTGTCGCGGTGCAGATTGAAATGCAACTGCACAGGCGGCCTCTTGACCTAACCTCATTAGGAAGGTAGAAGTAATACTAATTAAAATCATGAAGTCCCAAACTGCGCTTCTCTCCTGGTATAATTTATTTCTGGACACTTCTCATTCTCACAACTAATGCTCCACTGAGTTAATATTCTGAAAATGTTAAAAAGATAGACGGTGCAAAATGAAACCATTTCAGGAACATTATCTGTGCTTGGGACTTTCAACAGCGTCTACCCAGGGCTGTGGTGGTGCCAGCACAGGAGAAATATCTGCATCAGTTCATGCTCTGCTTCCCGCCTCGTGAAGCCCCATTTCTGAGCAAAACCTGAAACAAGCTGTGCAGCACCAGGAGCCATGCAGCACCAGGATCTGTGCATCACCAAGAGCCATGCAGCACAAGGAGCCGTGCAGCACCAGGAGCTGTCCCCAGCCCAACCCTTTCTGCAGGGCACGGTATCACCCCCGGCTGCGGGGTCCCCAACTCGCCATGTTTCTGCCCACCCTGCTCCCTGCCCTGCCCTGAGAGGGTCTGCAACCTCTGCTCCGGCCTGAAGTACCCCAGGAAACCAGGCAATGGTAGGGAAACAGGGAAAGACCAATGCACCTGAACTGGGAAAAACGTTGCTGAGCCCACGCATCGCTGCCATCGCAGCACGGGCTGTGCTGGCGGCCCCAGTGTCCGCGGGCGGGCAGGGCGTAAGGCAGGGTCTGGCCAGCCCGCGCTGTTCTTGCGGCTGCTCGTCTGCGTGCACGGAGGAGCGCCCTTCCTCGGGGAGCTGTGCCGGCCAAGTGGAATTCACTTGTTTTCCAGATGGTTATGACTATTTCATATCTTGCAGCAAACAGAGCTGAAAGCCATATGTGAAATAATGAATAAAGCCGAAGCTTAAGACAGGAGATCCCTGGCACATCTTGAAGCAATTAAAATATCAGTTACAAACTTCCGTGCGTGCAAAGCCACCATCCTTTCTTCTTCCACCTTTGTGGAATAAGACAGTGGCACTGACTTGGTTGGGAACCAGAATCGATGCCTGGCTCCCGCCGGAGATGAAGCGCACGGTCGCTGTGCTGACAGCAGCCCGCGCTGCACGAGCTGCGGCCACCTCCGCGGGGACGCGCGCCCCTGTTCGGCAAGGTTACGCCAGGAAGAAAAGCCGCCTGGTCACCCAGGCAGGCAATCGATGCTCAGTAATGGATCAGGCTGGTTATTAACAAGTTAGAAGCCCATTTAGACAAAAACCCAATTCCTATCAACCCAGGAAATAGCAGCAGCCCCCGGGCAGCGCTGGCTCTGCGCGGCAGGCGGGAGGAGGCTGCCGGCACAGCGGGGCAGGGCTCCGGGCGGCTCCTGGCGACCCAGGTGCCTGTGCCGGGGACCCGCAGCGGCCCCCAGCTCTCCGCTCCTCCCAGGCCGGGCTCCCGCCCGCGCCGCTGCGCGCTCTCATTAATACGTGGGATCGTACGGCAATCCGTAATTAGATGCTAACTGAGTTTTCTCTAAGTTGGGTGAGGGAAGGTCACCAAGGTAGAACTGGAGTCAGCTTATTGTTATTATCAATCAATAACCTATTTATTTTCCAACATTCCTATTAACCTCTGCAAGCCACTCGCTGTTTCCATTTGAAAGGGCTGTGCAGCCTGCTTTGCTGACTGGACAACTCTGATTGAAAATGTAACAGTGACCCGACCCCAAAGGCAGAATCCAATTAAAATCATTTTCATTTGTAGATTAATATTTTTTAACATGTTCTACATTCCTTGCTTCAGCATTTCACACCGGAACTGCTGCCTCATTACACGAGCAGCCCATATCAATAGTGTCATATGAAAATAATTACAATTAATTAGACACTGAGACAATAGGATCGTCCTTTTACGGGGAGCGAGGGGCCACGTGACCTGTGGTGTGCCACTGTGGCAGCAGCGACCGTGCTGCCCGGGGACGGGCTTGTCCCGGCGCCTGGCTCCTTGTCCCGCTCCACACATGCTGGGTGCCGCGGGGAGGGCGCTGGGTGTGAGTCGCCCGCGGGCACTGAGAGCCTGAGGGAGGCTTCGTGCACCCCGACGGCCCCAGCGGCCCCAGCCCAGGGTCACTGCGGGGTGTGGGTCTGGCTGGGCGCAGCGCTGCCGCATGAGGCCGGGTGTCCCGGTGATGGGCATGCGGCCGGTCCTGTCCTCGCCCTCCTGCCCAGCCCGGTGCTGAGCGGGGCCAGGGTGCCAGGCAGTGCCCTAATTGGCTGACAAAGCCTGGTCTCAATGTAAAGTCTATTATTAATAACGTGGCTTTGATAATAAAAAGATTAAAATTAAGTTTATGGTTTGCTGACTGCCCTTTCCACACTGTAATCATCTCTCATTCATATTCATGAAGCACTCATTAGTAACCGCTGCTTACAAGCAGGCTAAACAGCCAAACTGTTCAGCAGCCACTATCTCCTTAACTGCTTAACTTGCTCACTGATTACCAACATCAAATTAACTCTGCAGAACGGATCTAATAAGCTTCCTGGTGGCTTCAAACCTCCTTGAAAATTGCTCTGATGTCTCCACGGGGCCCTATTAAAACAAATTCTTCCCCTGCGAATGTTGCGCTGTTACGTGGGCACGGCGTCGGGCTGCAGCTCCGCGGCCCCGGCCCTGCCTCGCGGGGCGGCCGCAGGTGCCCGCGCGTGCCTCGGGGCGCACCCCTCAGAGCCGTCGCTGGGGCAGCCCCTCGGCTGCACGTGGACGGCTTCACAGCTCCGAACGCTCCGGCAGCCACTAGGGCCCCTGGGCACCTCCCGCACCCTGCGCCGGTCAGGGGCTGTGCGGCCGCCTCCTCGCCCCGGGGAGCCTCTCTGCAGCTCCTGCACCGCCCGAGAGCAGCCCCGCATCCAGCTCCCGTCCCTCATTAAGCGCTTCCGAGTCTTAATTTGACTGTTTGATAGCTTGGGGCTTGCGTAATGACAGAATAAATAAGAACGACCTTTCGTTTAATTACTTTTTTTAGATGTGGAAAACACATCGGCCGTCTGGCGGCGCAGAGCGAGGAGGTTTTGGTGATGTTCAGGAGCAGTGCGAGGGCCAGCCCAGCGCCCTGGCACTGGCGGGCCACCCGGCCCCGGGCTGGGCTTGGGGACACGGGGACACGGGGACGTGAGGACTGTGAGGTGCCTCTGAGCCGCGGGCTGGGGACGGCGCGGTGCCAGCAGCTGCTGAGCTCGGCGCACAGGGTGGGGGCGGCTTCTTCGCAATTAGCTCTGATTAATATTTCAGCGGCAGGCCGGCCGTGCCCGTGCAGAGGGATGCTCTGCGCGGAGCATGGCGGGAGGCGAAGCCGAACCTTTCTGTCTCATTGCCATGGCAACCGCGGGAGGCAGCGGGCTGCCCGCGGGGCGGCGCGGGGCGCGGGGGCTGCCGCCCCCTGTCAGTGGGTCTGTGGCTGGGGNCTGCGGATGGATAGGTTGGGCCCCGCTGCTGCCCTGAGCCCCTCCAGCCGTGCCTGGGGCTCTGGGCCCCGTGCACACACCCAGAGCCCTGCAGCCGGGTGGGATGCGGGGAGCTGACCCCAGCCCCCACGCAGCGCTGCCTGCTTCTGCCCTCCGTGCCGGGCAAGGTGCGCGCTGCCCCTTCCCCACGCTGCCCCTGCTCTGCGCCCACCCCTGCCCCATGCGATGGAGCGAGCGAGGCGGCTGCAAATCCCCGCAGCCAGCAGATACGCTTTGCATGCTGGTGAGCGTGCCTTGCAGCAAGTCGGAGACAGGCGAGATTTAGGAGGCAGGATGCTGAGAATTTGTGGATCGGCTCCCTGCTGCATGGCAGAGGAGTCGGAAGGCTGGAGGGAGGCAGCGGCCAGCACCGTGCCACCTCCAGCCCTGCACCAGGCACTGCCCCGAGGCTGCTCAGGCAGGACGGGCACTCTCTGCCTGGTTCTGAGCCCTGGACCCCATGGCTCACGCCCCGTTGCTCACGCAGAGGGGCGGTGGGCCACCTCCTGCCCCAGTGTGGGAAAGGAGCCCTGCATCCCTGTCCCACACCCTCCCTGCCCACAGGCTCATCACAGCCCCACTCGCCCATGGCGGAGCCCCGGGCAGCACAGCCCCTGAGAGCTGCAGCATCGTCACTGCAGGAGGGACAGGGACGGGCAGGCACACCGCAGGCTGGAGCAGAGGGCATTTCCACCAGGTTTTGAGCAGACAAGAAGGGGATGCACAGCGTTTTGCACACCCACAGGAGACCTTCCTGGTCTGGCCCCAGAACTGCTCAGAGACAGGCAACGCTGGGCAGGCAGAAGCTGCTCTGCTCCTCGACTCCTTACGTTCATTCCCCATCCCTTGCCCACAACCCCCTTGCTCTCACCTCCCTGCATATTCTTCCCAGATCCCTTCTAGAACTGGTATTAATGATGGTTTATTTCAAGTTTTCAGCCCACTTTCTCCCAAGAAAATATTTATACTGAGCTCCATTTTCCATTTCTTTTCAATTACCACCGTGCCTGATCACCTCCCCACAACTCTCCTCTTTAGCCATAAACACAAATCCTATTACCTTTTCTCTTTCTGTGTATTTGCCCTTTGATTTAAGCTGCATTTTCTCCTGTTTTCATCAGTTCTGGACCTCTCCTGCTGTATATCTCCCAGTTTATCTACTTTCCAAAGGCCTCCTCTTATTTCTCAGGCCCTGATCAATACGGCTGCAGAGCCGGCTGGCAGCTCCTCTCCAGCGCTGCCTGTAGTTTTTCTTGGGGGACTTGTCCAGTATTTCTTGTTAAGCTTCTGTCTCAGCTTGTTCCATTTCTCATTAGGTTTTAGCACTGGCATTGTAGTATTTCTTGTATTTCCACGCTGCCCAGTGGATCTCTTGTAATTCTTAATGGCGGGGCTTAAAGTCTCACTCTTTAGTGGACTCCGGAGCCCATTCTGCCAGGATTTGAAGTGGCAAGCAGCGTGACACTTTTATTTTCAGGTGGAGAAAAGCATGTCTCTGGTTCCAATCCAGGCCATGATTTTTTCTAACAAAAGGGGCAGCGGGGATTATTCGTATTTTATAGCTGTTATTGCAGAGGCTGTATTTACTGGGTGGAGGTGGTGGAGGCCGGGGGCCTCTCGCGGGGCAGGGGGATGCGGCAGGGACCCCCCGCAGCCTCCCTGGCTCCCCCAGCGCCAGCTGCACCCCCTCCCGCGAGGCCAGGGCCGGCCGACCGGCACCAGGGCTGTCTTGAAGGCTTTTTTCCTCTGAGTTCCTCTCAAAATGTTCCTTCTGAGAGAGAAGCTGGTTTTAAAATACACCCCAGCTTTCCAGCTGTCAGGAGCCAGCAAATGTATTGCTCTCCATGGCTGCATTTCTGAGTATTAAACATGACGCGCAGTAGCCACTGCACAATATTTCCTCAGATGCCACTGCACCACAGGAGCCAAACAGTGTCCTTTAAAATAAAACCAATTCTTCCTGTCTCCTCCACAGAATAGTCTTATTTATACACACTCAAACAGCTGTTACTGCAGGTTAACCAAAGGTTGTAAAAACATTTTTCAAGTGCCCTTAACTTTGCTTGGTTTGCTATTGAAATTGTTAATCTTGGGTTTAGACTTTTTCCCTATCAGACTGGTATAAAATAAGCAAAACGAGCCCTTCTGGCCCTGCAGGGCCTCCCGCCCCCCGGCACCGCCCGGCACATCAGAGCAGCGCGGGGCCACGCGTGCTCCCGCACCTCCCGCAAGGACGGCGTTCCCGCGGCCGCTCCTTGCTGGCGCTTTCCTGTTAAATTGCCGTCTCGCAAACCGCTTCATGTATGTGTGTGCATGTACACAACGCCTCTCTGCCGTGGCTGTTCCAGGCCCTGTGGCTGCTGAGGACACTTCGGTTTTTGCTGTCGAGGTTTTTCTGACCTTGCAGAACTCTCCTGATCATGTCAATGTCTTCTGTTGCCTTGATTCTCCTCTAGACCAGTACAAATGGGATTTGCAGCAATTAAAACTACTTTTAGCTCATTTCTAATTAATAGTATTTTAATGTCCATACCTAAGACTCACTCACAGCTTAATTGATCTCATCTGATCATCTCATCCGCAGGAAGCAAATTGAGTGGGTGCAACAGGGTGCAAACTTCACTGCTTCCCCGGCCAGCAGGATGCAGCCGGAGGCTGCTGCTCCTCCAGCCTCCTGTGCGGTGCTGTGCAATCTGATCCAGTGCTGAACAATCTGATCGAGTGCCATGCAGTGGGATGCCATGCAGTGCAGCGCTGTGCAATCTGATCCAGTGCCGTGCAGTGCAATGCCACGCAGTGCGGTGCTGTACAATCTGATCCAGTGCCGTGCAGTGCAATGCCACGCAGTGCGGCGCTGTGCAATCTGATCCAGTGCCGTGCAGTGCAGTGCAGTGCTGTGTCAGGTGATGCTGTACAATGCAATGCTGTACAATGCAATCTAATCTAATCTAATCTAATCCAATCTGACCCACTCTTCCTCATCTAATCTCCTCTTTTCCTCCCCCCCAGTCCGAGAGCTCTGGCAGGCCCCTTGCTGCCTCCAGCTCTCTTACAGCTGCTGTGGGACGCCCTTTCCCCTGCATTCAGCATTTGCTTTTTCTCCTGAGCCCCTCGATCGATGCCCTTGGGGGCCCCCGAGGCGCTGCCCGACCACTGCTGTGTGCGCGCAGCCCCTGCTCCTGCGCCTCGCCAGGGCCCCACCAAGGAGCGCGCTGGGGCCAGCGCTGCTGGCACGGCACATGAGTGATCGGCGTCCTCTCCTGTCACCCCGGGCACGCCATTTCTATGCAGATGATTCTCTAATCTAGGAGTGGAAAACCAACGCTGATGAAATCCAATCTCATCTTCAGTCTGATTGTGATAATTTGCAACGAGCTAAGGAAAAGTGAATTATTATTAAGTGCAAATAAAAGTTAAATAATGCTGTTTGGGAGCTGCTCCGTGTCGCATCACACGCATAAATCAGGAGGAGGTTTAACCCGGGCTAATACATCACCGCAGGTGGCCCCCACCCCCGAATACCCGCCTCTGCCCGGAGCTGCCCAGGCCCTCGGTCGCCGTCCGGTAGCCGACAGGGCACCTGCAGGAGAAGGAAGGGGCGGCGTGGCTGTGCCGCAGCCCCGGGGGGGGGGGCGAGCACCCGGCCGGCTGGGGCTGGGGAGCAGAGGCGGCCCAGCCGCGCGCAGGAGCAGAGGCGCACCCGGAGGTTTTTGTGTCACTGTAAATTGTCTACCAATCAAAAGGCTGGCAGAGATGTATTTTTAGATGCTGCAGCACAATTAAGTCTTCTTGTTAGTCTCAGGAGGAGAAGGAGGTTGTTGGTTTACTTGCAAATGCTTGAGGTAATTCTCTAATGGCTCCTCCACCATTACACAGACACTGTTTTCAATCTCTTATCATATGTAATCCCTAATGATTTCTCTGTTATGTCCTGTTTTATTAAAGCGCCATTGAACTATAGCCTATTGATTTAGATTTCACAGACAATTGAAATTTAAATTGACTCCAAATTGAATGTCTCCATGCAATCTGTGTTCTGTACTAAAGATAGATAAAATGCTTCTATTTTTGATAACAACTTATAGCAGAGGCACATTTTAATTTCGAAAAGTGTGGAAGGGAGTCATGATTTCCATGACAATGTCAGGCAGCCGGGACGGCTGCGCTTGTCGGCAGCGCTTTTCTGCGCGGGCATTGCACGTCGCCCAGGGGCTCGGAGGGAGGCGGGCAGAGCCCTGGCAGCATGCTGCAGGTAAGCGTGCATGCTTTTGTTTTGGTACAATTTAGAGAAAAACCGAGCTAAATGCCGTGAAGGACACAGCTCGCAAATTCCTGAAGGGCTCCCAGCTCGCTGAGCGCGAGCCGAGCAGCCTGCGCATGGGTGCTTTGCCGCGGGGATGCTTCTCCCTGCATGGCAGCGCTGGCAGCGCCGCGCAAGTGGCAGGACGGGGCGAGCAGAGCGGCACGCGGCCAGCACAGCAGCGCGCAGCTGAAGCGCGGCACTGGGGGCAAAAACCCCTCTGGGTCCCTAAATGTCTGCCAGGTTTTATTGCCTCCTGCAGTATTAATAGCTTCCGGGCAGTGCACAGATCTGGGTTTGGACCAAAAGCTGAAATGTTGGTACTTCCCCTGGGATGTAAGGTCCTGGGAGCGCCAGCCCTGGAGCCCCCAGCGCTTTGCTCCCCGGGGGCTGGCCCACTTCTCCGCCCCACCGGCTCCGGGACACCAGCACCATGCGCCTCGTGCACTGCGTGCCCCGTGCACCACGTGCCTTGTGCACTGTGCCTTCGCACCCAGCCCAGCCCTGCCACATGCCAGGTCTGCCCCATTTCCAGCCGTGGGCCACCGGGCGAGTGCAGCCGTCCCACCTCTGCCTCCCAGGAGCACGGCTGCCTCGGCATAAATAATAAAGAGTTACAGGCTGCTATCTGCCACAGACTCTACTTATATGCCTCCCGCTAGTAATAATGTCTGTGTTACAGCCGACCTTAATGCCAGCAAAGATAATTCTTTCAGTGCAATGAACTGTTTATTGGCTGATGGATGCAGCCTGGTCACGCAGGGCGATCCCCGCCGACCTGCCAGCCCGCACAGCCCCCAGCCGGGTGTGGGAGTGTGGGGGCCCTGCCACGGCCGGAGCACCCCCGGCTCCCGTGGCAGCACCAGCAGCGCGCCCTGGCCCTGCGCAGGATGGGGCTGCCTGCTGTGCCAGTGGGCGAGGGACTGCTGAGAGCCGCAGCCTCCCGGCGCATCCCCAGGTGCAGTGCTGGGGGGGAGCAGCCGGAAAGCTGAGCGCGGCGTGGGGGAGATGCTGCCCCCCCGGCCGCCCCAGCTCTGCTGTGTCCTGGCGCCCTTGTCTCCAAAGATCTGCGGGACCTGGGCACTAATTTGGACTTCAAATTGCCCCCGCGTGTGCGTGCATGTCGATGTGTGTGTACGTGTCGGGAGCGGCGTCTGATAAAGTGTGATACGTTCCAGGCTTTTAGAGACATTTACGTTTAATCTACGGTTTAACATTCCTAGCGGGAATACTTCACAGCTGAAGAATGTTTTCCCCAAGCCTTTAGTCTCATTTCTGACATTTCACCTGTCATATTATGTGCTTTTCAGGGGGAGTGAAATGGCAGCTTGTCTCCTTAAAAGCAATGGACACACTGTTTGTCAATGAGATGAGCTCTGGGCGCAGTCCCGTGCTCATTTAGAAACAAAATTCACCTCAAACGATGCTTTCTACAAATAAGCCGCCTTGCCTGCATCTTCCCAGCAGAAGACACCGGAGGTTTCTGGGTGGGGCCGGGCGCTGGCTCTGTTCGGCACCGGAGCCTCGAGGACAGGGGCAGGCCTGGCCGGGGCCGGGCGCGCTGCACCGCGCTGCTCCGGGCACGGTGCCGGGTGCCGCGGTTCGGCTGTCATGGTAGAGCTGCCGCGGTACAGCTGCGCGGCTGAGCGCCTCCTGCTCCATGGGCAGGGGGCGGCAGGAGAGCCGGCTGGTTCTGTGAGCATCAGTGCTGGGAAGGACAACCCACCCCAAACACCTTTGGTTAAAAAAATAACCCGTCTTTAAAGCCCACCTAAACTCCTACAGCCAGAGCTGTCACCTAATTTATCAGGTTACTGCGGTTTTCTAAGAATGATAGACAGTAATTAAAACTAAGCTAATAACCTCCTCACTCTTGACATTTCTACGGGGGTTTTGTTCACCATTATCTACATATAGATTAAAAATTGTAATTGGACCAGAGATAGGGTTAGAAAAATCAACCACCTTCCAACTGATAGTTTGCTAGTGAGTGACACTTTGAAATTTTATTTAATCTGAGAAAATTGAGTTGAACTCCAGTAAAGTTGAGTTATCGTGAAGTACCTGCGCTGGTTAGGAAATGCACTTCCCTCCGCGGCCAAGGCCCTGGGGAAGCAGCAGAGGGGCCGCGCGCTGCTCCAGCCCTTCCCCACGGCCAAGAAGCCCACGGAGCTTGCCCTGTGGAGGTTTCCGTACCAGACAGCGATGTCGAAGCGGAGCAACGGGCGGTGCCAGCAGCCCGGGCACATTGCAGCCCCCTCGGGAGCCCACTGCCATGCTGGCAGCTGACCGCGCAGCCCGGCTCTCCTGCCAGGCTTGCTGCTCCCCGCTGCCCACAGATGCCTGGGGCACGCGAGCCCGGCGCTGCAGCAGGGGTGCCCATGGGAGCCCGCTCCTTGTTCTTTCTAGCCGCAGTTGCCAAGACTTAAGGGATCTGCCCTTTATTGCCTTTGCTGGTGGCATTTTGCTCTTCCACCTTTTGCAAGGGGGCTCATTCGCGTGCTTGGGCCCAGCGCAGGGCCCTCGGCAAAGGCTGTGTGTCCCCTGCACAGGAGCTTTCCCCCGGCCGTTGGTGCGGTGACATTTCCCTGGAGCACCGTGCGGTGCCACCAGCACGTCCCGGGGGGGATGCACGATGCTCGAGCCCCTGGGGGCATGGAGCCGGCAGCGGCGCGGCAAGGCGGCTGACACGCCGGGGCGGGCAGGGGTCAGCGAGCAGAGCCGCCGCTCGTGAATTCATCGTGGCGGTGCAGACAAAGAGCCGCCCCACGGACCCGCCAGACCTCGCCGCATCCTCTGGTGGCCATTTCTCCTGCGTTATTTACAGTGATTTTTATTCCAATCCATGGCAATCCATGATCACTATAGACACTTAATTATTACTGCAATAATTATTATAACACGGTATTAGTAATGGAGTAATGACAGCATTTATTTTAAACCATGACATATTAACTAAGCAGGGCAGTATTAATTGCAATGGTGAATTATCCTCATAGACACTATTTCAATTATTGTTTTGTCACTATTACGTTTATGACAGTAATAATTACATATCTAATATAGTCATTATTGTTAGATATACAGAATAAGTCTGAATAAATGCAGCAATTAAGGGATAATGTTCCTGGTGGGGAGTTGAGGAGCAATAAATGACTTCGGTGGCTGGTTTTAGCGCTGGAGTAAGGCGGGGACCCTCCTGACCGGAGAGGACCTCCAGCAGCAGGGCTGCTGGGTGCACGCTGGCGCTTTGCACCGGTCCCGCAGGCTGTGCCAGGGGTGAGGGCTCGGTTCGCGGAAGCCTCTTCACTGGGTCTCTGGCACAGTCACCACCTTGCCCCGAGCCCCCCGGCATGTGAGCAGCTTGCTGGGCTCCAGCCTCCCGCAGGGAGAGAAATCCCCGGGCAGCCTGAGGGCAGGACCCTGCGGTGGGTCCCCAAAGGGACCCCACCCTGTGCAGGGCCAGCAGAGAGGGACGGGGCCTGCTCCAGCTCTGGCGCGTGCTGTTCCGGGCACAGGCTCGTCCCTGCCACCCACGCTGGTGCTGCTGACCCAGGGGGCTCGCTGCAGCCCCCTGCCGGGGCTGGGCTGGGGTCCGTGCTGCTCCCTCAGCACCCGGAGAGGGGCAGCGGCAGGGCCAGGTGCCATGCACCAACACAGACATTTCTCTCTTTGCTGCTTTTCTCCCCTTTGTGTCTGTTTTTCTTATTTTGTCTCCAAGGAAGTGAGATCAGCTCCAACAATAGCAGCAGCAGCAGCATCTCCAGGCAGTCGCAGCTAGCCCCCCTAGAGCAGGGAGCACCAGCACCAGTGCTTCCGGAAGGTTTTGGTTTTCCCCTTTTTAAAGACTGGCTCTTGCCAAGAGGAAAGCAAATAAATGGTTTGTTAATTGAAAGCTTTGCTTAATACTCAATGTTTAAGATGCTATAACAGCTTCCTTTCTTTTCTATGCCTCTAATAAAAGCCTAATGAGATTTTTAATGTTGATTGTTGCCACGGGACTGAGCCAGCGCGAGTCCTGGTGTTTGACCCCTCTTTGCCCCAAGCACTGAAGCAGTGGGGGCTGCAGCCCATGGCACCCCTCCCTCCCCGGGCCCATGACACAGCTGCTCCTGCAGCCCGGCCCCGGGATCCCCCTGCCGTGCCCACCCTGGGTGTAGGCAGCCACGGGGCCGCCGAACCACACAGCGCACGGTGGTGTGGCATGCAGCGGCGCAGTGTGCAGCAGCACAGCGTGCAGTGGCGCAGTGTGCAGCGGTGCAGTGTGCAGTGTTGCAGCGTGTTGGAGCGCACGGCATTGCAGCGTGCAGCAGCGCAGCGTGTGGCGGTGCAGCGTGTGGTGCTGCAGCGTGCGGCGGTGCAGCGCAGCCCGGCGCGGTGCATCAGCGCGTCCCCACACGGTGTCCCCAGACAATGAGGGAAAATCGGCCTTTTCAGGAGAGCCACTTTGTTGTTTATACAAAGGAGTTTGGCTGTTAACACATGTAAGGTAATGGGATCCCCCACCGACTGCTTCCAGGGCCTTACGCAGGGTCTGCCTGATGGATTACCCACACCATTCATCTAAATTATGTCACAGGCAATAAGCAACTTGCTTAATCTGTCTAAATGAAGGGCCTGGTTGGCTGCTGCTGACACGTGCTCAACGCTCCCTTCCTCGTGCCTGCCGGCAGCGCAGCCCTGCCACAGCCCCTGCTGCACGGCGCCGCGCCGCCGAGAGGCCGGAGCCACCCGAGAGCCCCTGCGCTCCGCCTGACCCCACTGCCGGCTTTTCCCTGAGCGATCCATTGACAGGAGCTGCCGGGGCTGCCAGGAGGCACTGGGGAGCGGGGCAGGCCGGGGGCAGCAGCGGTCACACCCGCAGGACTGGCTCCGCAGCAGGGTGCTGGAGGAGGCTCGCCCGCAGGCCGTTCCACCGCCGCAGACACCCATACAGCCCCGGGCTCTGGCACAAGGGGAACCGCCGGGGTTTTGCGTGTGTCCCGAGGCCACATCTCCAGCTCGGCAGCTGCCCGCAGCAAGGCTTTGAGTGCAAAGGCCACGGGCAGAGCACAGAGCAGCGAGCACCTTTCATCCCGCTATGGTCCACGCTGGCTACTCCTGGCCTGCAGGGACTTGGAGGTGCTGGGGCTCCGCTTCGCGTGTTCCAAGGCCAGCACAGTCTGTGGATGTTATGCCATGGCGAGTGCACAGCAGCTCTGCCTGCTCCCCACACGTCCTCTCGGCACGGATCCTGCCCCAGCCACTGCCGAGGGTGGCTTTGCCATGGCGTGGCACAGTGACAGTAGCTGTGCTGCCCCGCGGCTCGCCCCAGGGCTGGGGCTGGCCTAGAGCAGGGACCTCCAGCACCTGCCTGGGGGTCCCTCTGCTCCCAGTGCTCCCACGGTGTATGCAGAACAGCTCAGCAAAGCGAGTCCTGGGTCAGCAGGCTCACTCGCGGCCACCACTGGGGTTAGGAGCAGGTTTCTCCGGGATGTTTTCACCACCGCAATGCCAAGGGCCTGGACAGGATCAGTCCCCACAGTGCTAGGTGCTGCACAAAACCAAACCAAAAATGCAGCCAGCTCTGTCTGGAGAAATGGCACACCTGAACAATGGCAGGGGAGAGTTTTCTCAA
Source organism: Anseranas semipalmata (assembly GCA_013399115.1). Lineage (NCBI taxonomy): Eukaryota > Metazoa > Chordata > Aves > Anseriformes > Anseranatidae > Anseranas > Anseranas semipalmata. Next base: position 82,169 of record VXAA01002705.1, on the reverse strand, counting down.
ACACCAAGAGATCTTTTAAAACTTTTTGCTGGCTTTGGCCAGTGCGGGCAGGTTTGGTTGCTGTCTGTCCCGGCAGAGGCAAGCAGCGAGCCTGGATGGCCGGAGCGGGGCTGACCTCAGCACACTTCTGTGCTGACACACGGTATAAATGAGAGGAATGGTTCATAATCATCCATTCAGTCATTAGCATCTATCCTGCGCACTTCTTGAGTAAGACAGAAATTGGCATAAATGCATGTTGATTTGCTGGGATAAAGATTAATTCTGCCCCGGGGCTCTGCGAGCGCTGTGTGGCTCGCCTGCTCCCTGCGCTTTGCCCCTTGCCTTCGGCGCGGGGCAGAGCAGGCGCACAGGACCGCACCGCGGCCGGCTCTCCCTGAGGCAGGGCGGCAGCGCAGGGCCCGGTGTTCAGGCCCCGCGGTTGCCCGAGCCAGAGGGCAGCAGGGCTGGCGTGGCCGCGGTGCCCGCCAAGGCTTCGCCGGCTGCTGGTGCCGCGGTACCGCGGGCTGTGGGTGCCCCTGTGCCGTGATGCTCAGGGTGCGTCACTTCTCACTGCCCAAAGCCACCCAGGGAGTCCCAAACCCTGTCTCCAGAAGGGAATTTCCCACGAGTTTGCTGATGCAGTGTGTGCCACATCTTGCCACAATTATTTCTTTTATACCAGGTGGTGTAGGGGCCGGGCTGACCCTGGGCAAGGTGCTGCCTGGTGTCCCGTCCTGCAGCTGCGGGGATGGGTCCTGACGAGCGCGTGCGCAGCAAGATGTGCCTTGCCTTGCCCTGCTGCCCCTCTTGCTGAGTCCATCGCACTCACAGCCCTCAGGCAGCTTGTCTCGTTAGAGTTCCTCTGAATCTGAAGACACCTGCAGGACTGCCATGCGTGCCTGGATCCAGCGCCTCTCTGTCATCCAGTACAGGCAAGTCGGAGCCCTTGCCCACACCCTGGTTCAAAAGGTCCCCCTGTCTGTGTCGAGTTTCGTACCGCACTGGTGCATCTGTCTTGCTGCTGCTTGACCTCGGTGCTCTCCTAGGCTGGGAAAAGGTGTCCCTGCCCCAGTAATACACCTGGAACTTAGCAGCCAAATGGAAGATATTTGCAAAAAGGCAAATGTAATAGCAACCTGGAAGCTCTGTAGTGGCCTTTGGACTCGTAAACATAGAGCCTGGCAGGAACATTGAAAAGCTGAGCACTGAACTGCCTGCTTCAGGCACAGAGCGACAGATCGGTGCTGGGCTGGGGAAGACTTAACAGCCCTCTCAGTGCAGTGATAGAAATGTAAAAAGAGAAAGAAAAAAAAAAAAGGAAGGAAAATAAAACAGGCAGTGGTTTATTTGCATGGCATCATTAACCCAAAAGTGCTAAAACCCAGCTATGGCCCATCAGCGGGTGCTTACAGCTGAATTAGTCATCCCCATAACTGGGTTACTCCCAAATGCTAATGACTGCAGGGGACACAGTTTCATGGCAGCAGCTAGACATTGCTTAGTTTCTCTTGCTGCTAAAATACTCCTCTGTTCCAGATAATGAGATGTTTTGTGCTTCAGCATCATTATAGGAGTTTGCAAAACCACGGCGCAGCCGGCACGACTGGCTCAGAGCAGTCTCACATGGAGAGCAGGGACAACCTCGGCACCCCAGCGAGGCTGTGCCGAGGCTGCCTCCGCTCCGGGCCTCCCTGCAGCCTCGCCCACTGCTTGGGGCATCGCTCGGCTGCGGCTGCAGGCGTTGCACGGCCAGCTGCCAGGGGGAGGCTGCAGTAAATCCCCAGCAGTTGAGATAAAAACGGTCCATCCCCACTCACAGTGCTTGCAGATGTGTGTGCTGTAAGTTTCTCTGGCTCTGCTTTCCACTGGGGCGAGGCGTGGAGCAGAGCTGGGCACCGATGGCCCCACTGCACCGGCACCCGGGCCCCTTGGGTCTCAGCCCCGCGGTCATCAGCGGCTCTGCGAGAAGAGGGACTAATGGGGCTTGTGGAGAAGAAGAAAGAAGGTAGATGAGGAAGAGGAACCAGCTTTTCCACCAGTTTGGTGCCAAGCTAATGATCGGATGTGGTGGCTAATTGGACAAGCCAATTGGTCCTCCAGTGAGGGTGTCTGACTTTTTGACTAATGACAATGGATGAACTCTCTGTTAATGCAACTTACAGTTGAATAGCTCTGGGCGATCACCCAATCAAATGTTCAAAATGTTGCAAAGTAAATTGTCTAATAAAGCAATAAAGTAAGGGACTTGCTAAATGATTTGTCTTTTAACTATTGTAATGGAATTTTTTTAACATTGTTTTATGTAGGAATGCAAAAATTATTACAAGTAATTAGAGTCATTTCGATTCAAATCTCTGCTTGGGCTTGACATATTTTGCATACTTCCACCGCGTATAACAAGTCAGCTCATAAAAATGCAGGCAGCTTGCGAGCTTCGCAGCTCAGGCGAGAGCGGAGGTTGTCTAAACTAGCGTAAAACTGCCTTTGCTCTAGTGCGAGAAAAGGGGGGGAATCCAACACCATGTAAATTTATTTTGTCTCATTAGGGAGAAAGGCAAGGCGAGGCTCTGCGCTGCCGCAGAGCCGCAGCGTCCCCGGCTCCCATGGCTCGGGCAGCGCCAGCCCCGGGACAGCCCCGGCTGCTCCGCACAGAGGAACCGACCTGCAAAGGCACATTTTGTATTTCAGCCTAATTCCTCAGCCGTTCGAGCGCGCTCAGGCTCCGACAGCCTTTAAGCATACATTTATCCGCCCTGTCTCAAAAGCAGGTGCGCTTTAGCAGAAAATCCCAGGGGCGCAGAGTGCCAGCTCCCAGGGCACCAGCACGGCTCCCCTCGTCCAGCCGGAGACAGGAACCGCTACAGCTGCGGGAGCGGCTTTCCTTTGGCTGTGGCAGAGACCCCGGCTCCCAGGTGGCGGCCGGGTGTGGGGCGACCCCGGGGCGCATGGGGCGACCCCAGGAGCGTGGGGCGAAGCCCTCCCATGGGTGCCACCACCAACACCCCTCTCACCCTCTGCGGCACGCCTGTGGTCTCACCACCAGCGCTGTAGTGAGGCTGCACCTAACCAAGCTGTAACGAGGCACCTTGATGCCCCAGGGCAGCTCCGCAGGCTCCCACCCAGGCGTTTGTGCAGATCACCACGTGCCCTGCACGCGTTGGCAGCAGCCAGCCTGGCTGTGCCGTGGGCACCTTGTCCCCTGGCGCCAGTCAGCGCCGGCAGCCATGCCAAGGGGCGAGCGGGGCTGGGGTGGGCAGGAGCACGGAGGTTAGGGTGCCTGGTCGCGGAGGGACGAGGGATCCCACAAGGCAGTTCTCAGCTGCTGCAGCAGTCTGACACAGACCAGGTGCATGTTTGCACCGGCACCAGGAACACACAGTTATTACCCTGTCAAGCCTGAGCTGTTCCCTTTGTGTTTAAATTTCTGTCGAACCGCTGGAGCAGATGCGATGAGCACAGCCCGCGGTGCCACCGGTCCTCCCTGCCTCCCGTGCCCTACACGAGCTGGACAAACTGATAACAAAGTTCAAAATACCTGAGACTGGGTGGTTTCACAGCCACCACAGCAGCACAGAGATGTGGTCAGCACGAGCCAACTGGGAACTGCAGGAGGTGCAGGAGGGCTCTGAGCGGGGCTGCCTGGCATGGGGGAGCTGCTGCACGCGGTGGGGACGGGGACGAGGATGGGGATGGGGACAGGGACTCACAGCCGCTCGGCCGGGCTGGCTCCTGCTCATCCCCTCCGCAGGGACGCGCCGCGCCTGACAGCGCCGTAGATCTGCTCCTGACAATCAGCTGGGATCTTTTACCCAGCGCTTTATGTATCACACCCTGTACACAGCATCTCAATACCAGATCTTATTCTTTCTATTTGTCTTGTTTGAAAGCCCCTGTGTAAGAGAGACAATTTTTTAACTGTAAGATAGATTGCCTGGAGCTGTGCGACAGCAGGGATAGGGAGACGGGGGATGATGGATAACGTACAAATGATTAGAGGACAGGCCGCACAAATTCAGATGGAAAAAAAAAAGCTACCAGCAGTGTCACGCCTCTCTTCTCCTTTGGTCAGCACCTTCCCATGCGGGTGGCTTCTGGCCGTGGCTCCTGTTCTCTGGAGCTGGTGGGCACTAACACAGACCCCGCACTCCTGAGGAGCACAGAACCGCGCGGTTGCAAACCGTGTGGTCCCCGCGCCGAAACCCACGGTGTGCGTGATGCCACGGGGCTGCGATGGCACAGGCAAGGCTCGGAGCACGGCCCTGCTGCTGGCCAGGGAGGACCTGCGGCCGGGCTTGTCACCGGGCGGGTGCTGCGGAGCCTGATATCCGCGCGCCGCCGGCTGCTGCTACGACCGCCTGAGGACATGAAGGCAGCAGCCGCTGCAGAGCCCGGCGGCCGTGCGGAGCGAGCTGCCAGCAGAGCTGCGCTGGGCTTTGAGTTTCCTCCACCGTCTCATTAATCCTGATTTACAGAAAAAGGCAGCAGGCTGGGGCCCTCTTAACAGGCTGTCCAGGCTGCTGATTTGCCTTCGCTGAAGACAACGGTGCCCCCGAGATGAGGCCACACTGAATTATTCAAATCAGCGGCGAGGAAGGGGAGTGGGAGGCAGCCGGCATGGCAGCGTGGCCGCGCTGCCGCCTGCGCGCGGTGGCACAGCCCTGGTGCTGTGCGGGGAGCGGGGTGCTGGGGGCTGCAGGCTGGCTGGCCCCTGGCCCCTCGGCTGGGAGCCCCAGCAGGAGGGCAGCACCCTGAGCTCCTCGGCACCTTCCAGCTTTACTCACACCAGCAGTTTGCTGGCTCTGGGATCAGCGCGAAATGGAGGCGAGGGTGCAGACTTGCATGGTGCCGGAGGGGCAGCGCTGCCCTGCCTGGCCGGGGTTGTCCGTGCTGGGCACACGAGGTGGCTGGTGCCACGGCTCCCACTGCGCCTCGTCGCGCGGTCATGGCCCTGGGACCGGGCGCTCGACACAAGGATGGGAGCTTCCCATCCATCTGTGCACCAAATACATATGCTAGCACCTTACTACACCTCTGTTCAGCTATTTTTCAAGTTAAAGGGCTAATAATGCCTTAATAAAACTGTTTAATTACAGGAAATGTCTTTTATTAAACATAATTACCATATGGTTGCAAAGTACTTATGGCCACATTCATTACAAGGGAAAGTAAAGCTTCTCTGGTGACACGAGTGGTGTCTTTTATATGGCTGCATTCAAATTATTTCCACACGCACCCACATTAATTGTTTGAAAACTAAAGGAAGGAGTTTGTCCCCAGGCAGGAGCAAAAGCCCGCACCCAGGCTGCCGCCCCGTGCAGCAGCAGCCGTGGCCGCGGCCCTCCCGAAGCCGAGCTGCCGGCCCAGCAGCTGTCAGCATCAGCCCCAGCATCCTGGCGGACGCGGCCCCGGGGCTCGCCCTGCTCCCTGCCCAGCCTGGCACCGCCGGGCAGGCGGAGGGCAGCGGGTGATGGACACTGAGCCACCTGGGAAGCCAGGTCCCCGTGCACAGGGGGACAGCCGCAGCTGAGCCCTTCCCCGAAACCCTGTTGCACGCTGGTCAGCAGCGGCCAATTAATCTATTACCTAGAGATACATTTTCCATTAGCTGCCGAATCACTGACTTCAAAGCAATTAGCACAAGTAATGAACTTCAGTGCTGCGGCAACGAAGGGAGCCATTAACTCCTTCTCCCCCAGACGAGGCAATCAGTGATGGGGGCCGATGGAGACCCTTGCACCCAGATTCCCGCCCCGCCCCATGCCCGTGCCAGCTGCGAGCGGCACAGCCGCGTGTCCCTCGCACGTGCTCGTGCACCGGGGCATCAGTGATGGCTCCTGCGCCTCTCCTGCCTAGCGTGTCCCCCCGGAGCAGACGACCCTCTCTTCTTCCACACCCGCACAGCATCAGCGATCAGTGCAGTCTACCCGGGGTGATGTTCTGCATCGTGGTCTCATTTCATCCTCGGGCAAACAGGGCTTGATTACTTTGTGCAGCGAGCAGCACCGCACAGGCACAGAGCAAGGTCCCTGCCCAGCTAAATCAGGGACGAGACAGGTCTGCGCCGGCACTAAGCACCGAGCACACGGGCGCTGGGGAGAGGTTTGCAGAAGATGAAGGAGGCTCCAGGGAGGGTTTTCAAACATGGGGCACAGTGTAAGGAAAGGGAAGAGCTCTGCCCTGCAGCCGCCTGGATCAGCTCCAGGCTCAGCGCTCGTGCCAGGCTCCACACACATCTGGGCTTCGCCTTGCATGTGCCCCCCATGGCTTGGCCACGGGGGTGGGCGCACACGGGACCCCTGGACCCAGCACCACCACAGCAGCCATGCAAGCATGGGCATCGCCTCGCGAGCCCCCTGGGAAAGGCCGGGTGGGACGCTGGGCTCAGCGGTGCTGAGGCTGGAAGAGGGGTGGTGGGGTCCGGGTGCTGCTTTGCACCCCATGTCCTCAGTGAGGCTTGATGCAAAGCTGTAGGAGAAAGAATTGCACTCATTTTTCAGCTGCAGCAATTTAACATGTAATTAAGTTTATTAATTGTGTATATTAGGGATGAAATGGAGACACATGACCATCGCAGGCCGCCCCAGCAGGCATTCATCTCGCGGGCGTCCCTCCTGGCCCTCACACAGAGGAATGGCAACTATCGCAGCCATCCGCCACGGGGTGCAGCAGGTCCCCCGGCTGCCGCTGAGCCCCGCTGCTGTCCTCCCGCGTGCTGGGGAGCAGGGAGGGTGCTGGCTCCTGCCAACACTTGTGCAAACGAGCCCAAGAGTGCCTGGGAAGGACAGGGTATTGAGTGGGCAAGCCGTGCCCATGGCCGTTTGTTCAGATACTTCTGCTCCAATTGCTTCATTTCCAAAATAAAGGCACCAAAGAAGCTCTATGTAAAGCCTATGGGGTCTCCTAGAGTACTCCACCGATAAATATATACATAATATCTATTTATATAAGCACATAAAATCCTCATAAATGCACATAAGTATGGCAAACATGCTGTCGGAGGCAGAGGCGCTCCGAGGCCAGGCCAGCAGCTGGCAGGGCACGGGCAGCGGGCTGGGGCCAGGAGTCGTTTCCTGGTGCCTGAGCCCGAACAAACCCACGAGGTCCGGGCAGGAGACCTGCAGCTGAAGTCCTCGACACGGGAGGATGGACGTGGACGGGCACCACTTGGCTGCAAATGTTCTCCCTTTGATACGTCCTGTGCGGCCAGAGGGAGCTTGGCTGCGGGGCACGGGGAGAGCTTTGCTTTGGCGATCCTGGGTTATCTTTCCATTCAGAAGCTGTGTTAATTGCTCCTGTTTGTGCTATACCCTTGGCAGCTGTTACAGATACTATTCATCAGATACAACATCATAATCCATTTGTGCTAACGAACTGCTTTGCAAGGCGCTGCTCTGCTACAAGAGTGATGAACCTGGATAGTCCGAGGAAAAAGAGAGACGGCGCAAACATGGATGGGTGGAGAGACAGACAGATTGAGGCATCCAAAGAAAAGCCAAGTATGATTATTATTCATAATAAATAGACAAAGTCTGTTAATTGCGGTATTAACCTTGCAGTGTTGAAAAGTCTCCCAGCCCAGTTTGTATCTCAGCTAATTAACAGCACAGCCTCCTGGTCCTTGCTGCTGTCATTACAGGGCTATCAGTTTGGGGGATCCCGGGAAGCTGCTGAGAGCGGGCGCAGCGCAGGAGCAGCCTCTGACAGGTTTTCTCCCTCCAGTCACTCGCGGAGGTTCAGCCCTATTAGTGATTTGCTGATCTTCATGGCCCTGGGTGAAGCCAGAGGCTGAAAACTCCTCATTTAACCAGCGCCAGGATCCCTGCACTCGGTATTAGCCCTCCTCGCAGAGTGCTGGCTGTTGTTTAGATGCTGCCTTGGCCTTTTGTTCTGATTGGATTTAGTTTTTGCCACTAAAAAAATATACAAGAGACAAGAGTGTAACAGTGAAGACGCTCTGGGGCTTGCTGCATAATTTGCACTAACTGGCTCCCGTCCACCCCCGACGCAGGAGCTGCTGCCACAGCTTTCAAACAGCCTGCGGCTCTCTCGGGCACACATCCGTGTGTGGGGGGGTGCCTACGTGTGCGGTTTTTTGTCAGGGCAAACGGGTCTGCAGTGGCAATTACCACTTGCAGGAAAAAACCTCATCACCTGCCTTTAATCTCGGCTGAGAGCTCTGGAGCCTTCGGCTCAGCCCCGGGCCGGGCTGAGGCTCGCGGGCGCTCTGTGCCGGGGCCTGGGGCTGCCACCCCAGCTCCAGCGGCTTCCTGCGGCTGCAGGGCAGGGAAAGCGGCCGAAACGCCAGTGGGCCGGGGCTGCCTGCACCCACCGGGGCTTCGGGAAGGGGCTGCAGCCCGCTCGTCCTTGGCTGGGCACGGGGCAGGCGTGGGGCAGGGGGCTCCTGCAGGCTGCTGTGAAAGCTGGCTCCTGTGCGGGGAGGACGTGCAGCTGCTGTAGCCGGAGCTGTGGCTGTGCAGGCAGTGCCGGGACTGCTCCGCTCCCTCCCGTGCACGTGCACCGGCATCCGCCGACACAGCCCGGCACTGGCACCAGCGCGGTGCCCGGACACGCGGGCACGGCATGAGGCCGAGGTGATGCGGTGTGGCTGAGGCAGTGCCGCTGGGCCTGCGGTGCTTTGGGCTGCAGATAGCATCAGTGGTTTGCAGCTGCACTCCTCGCCAAGCTGCAGCTTCTACAATACCCTCTGGGCTCTGGGCATTAACTCTTTCACCAGTGGTGGCTTTCAAAGTGCATCCGCCTTTGGTTTTGGTGACGAACACCCCAGCAGAGCAGCGGAGCCGCTCCTCGGGGATGCAGGACTAGTCCCAACCCAGGGATCTCGTTCATTCTTTCCATGACGTGCGATTTGTGAACATCTGGTTAACATTTTCCAAATGAAAAGAGTTCTTCTTTGTTGAAAAATGGCTTTTTCAAAATTGCTGAGATATGTGAAAAATCATTCTTTTTTTCTCCCAAAGTGCTCCTGTCCTTAACCTGGTTTCCCAAAGGAACCTGCTTATACAATCAAAAACCGCCCATGAGGGTCCCCCCAAGAAACTCCTTCCCCATGCAGCGCCCACCCTGAGAGATGCAGCCCCAGTGGAGACCCGTGTGATGGAGACCCGTGTGATGGAGGCTGGGCTGGTGGAGGGAGCAGCTGCCCTTTGTGCTGTGCCCGGTTCTCAGGCATCAGCCCCCTTGGCCATCCGGTGCTGGTTCGGAATGCTGCTGGGTTTGGTGCATGCAGGTGGAACCGGCATTCCCAGGCCTGCTGGATGCTGCAGAGGAGCAGGACATGAGCAAAGCCCAGCTTCCTGGGAGCAGGGGGCTGCTGCCATCCCACTATGACTGAAGTATCCCCCGGAGAGGTGCAGGTTTGGTGGATCTCCTCCTGCAGTGCCTCCTCCCCAGTCCCCCCACGTGCACCATCCTCTGCCCGCTGCCTTCACTGCATTATTTATCGCTGCCTGCTTTGCTGCGGTGCTGGTGGCTTGTGTCAGCCAGCAAAGCGCTCTCAGCGCCCGTGTGCTTCCCAGCAGCTGTGCAGTTATCGCTGCGTGCCCTTTGCTGAAAGCCTGTTGCTCTGCCTCCTTTGTGATTTTATTTGCATGGATATGAGTGTGGGGGGGCTGCTGAGCAGCCTCTCACATAGTGTGGATACAGAAGTGGCGAGGCTGGTTCCTGTGGCCAGCGGCTCCCCGCTGCGTGCCGAGGGCATGAATGGTTCTGCACAGAGGAGACCCTGGGGGCACGGGCACGGGGCGAGCGCGGGTCTGTGGGTCCCCTCTCCGGCAGGGAGGTGCCCACAGGGTCCCCGCCACATGGCTGGGGCCAGGGCAGCTCTGCAGGTCCTGCGGCGTGCGGGGATGAGAGGATGGCCACCCTCCTCTGTGGGGACAGGGCGCCTCAGCCTGCTGCTTGCCCCGAGCCCTCCTTGCTGCGGAGAAAGCCAGGCAGGCTGCCTGCTGCCCGGAGTAATGGGATTCGGGAGGAGTCTGTGGGGGGAGTTTGCATTTCTTCCCTTCAAATTTCCATACCTTGGATTTGATCGGGCCCTCTGGGGACCACAATGCCGTTTGATCTCATTTTGTGTTCCATTTCTGATGTTACACCTTGTCATGGTGTATTAAGTGCCATCAAGCTCCGTAATGCAGTGACACGAGAACCTGATGCTACATGATCGACAAAAATACGCTTGTCCCCCGAGAGATGCTGACAGTGTCATATCTACTACCTCCTCCCACCCTGTGCGAGAGGCACAGACCCTCTTTCATGGCAGCTCCTGCGCTTCTGCCTGTACATTTGAGTGGGGAAGTTGAATTTCGTTAAATCTGATGTCCTGGAGCCTGACACCTGCATGCTATGAGGCCCCCAATTAAAAGCAGGATCTGTACTCAAAGGTGGCTTAACCAACCCGGGCGGTGGAGGAGAGGAGCTGCTGGTCGCCGTGCCCGAGTTCCTGATGGACTCGCACGGCTCCAGGCACCCGGGCTGAGCCACCTGCACAGTAAGCACGAGGAAAGCATCACAATGCTGCAAATTCTGGAAAAAATGCGACAAATGCATGCCACAAAGCAGCAGTGAGTTACCCCGCGGCTGTCTGAAGTCCTCCCCAGGACATTCCAAGCCAGCTTCTGGAAAGCCAAGAGAAGCCACTGCCGTGGCTGCGGGCTGGGGACCGGGGACGGGCGCCGTCGGCCCTGCATGGCCGCGGTGGCACTTGGCCGGCTCGCTCCGTGAGCGGGAGGAGGCGTCCGACCTCGCCTGGGGCTGCTGCGGGTTTGCATCCGCAGTTATTGCCCTTATTTCACTTGCCGGGATTTCTTGACAATCGCTAATGTGCAAGTTGACTGATTTTCATGGTAATATGCTAAACAAGTGCCTTTCTCTCCGCAACGATTCCCCGGCTCAGCCAGAGCCCCCGTGATAGACTTGGTATACAATACCCTGATGTAGTGAATGTGGCGTGCCAAAGTAATTCTGAGTGAAATCCCAAGGGATTTATGTCAAGGACAAAATAGTGTATCCCATGGGTAAATATAGTTAGCACAGCTGCAAAACAGAATTTATTTCTTGTTTGCGATATCATTTTTAAAGTATGGCATAGGGAAAGCTTTAAAAATGAAATTATAGCATGCAATAAAAAAAGCTCATAGGCACTGTATTCAAATTATGCAACAGTAATATGCTGAGTTCATAAATAAACATCTCTTATTAACCCTTCTCATAGCAAAATGGTATTTTTCCCTTGAAATAAACAGTCAGAATGATTTGCCAGGGAAAACATCAGCAAACAACGGCAAGCCGTAGCCGCGACCGGTTGTGTTATCCGCACAGCCCCGCCTGGGAGCCCCGCCGGGACCGGCCGCGCGTGGGGGCAGCGACCTGGGCGCTGCGGCCGGGGCTCAGGACCAGGGCACCCCATGTCGAGCGGAACCCAGCCCCGGGCCAGGGGCTCGGAGGGCGGTGGCCAGGGTCCCGCCATGGCTGCGCGCTGCCCCCTCCCGCGGCCCCCGCTGGCGCCCCGGCCGCTCCCCGAGTTATTAGGCGATGCACAAAGTAGCTAATCAATTTTGTTTGCATATGCAAGTGAAGACGCTGTCATTTCATTAGCTCAAGTAAGGACTCAGCACACTTTGTGCAGCTTCAATAATTCTCTTTAAAGTTATTGAGAAATGTATGCTTAATTATATTTGCATATGAAAAATAGGGTCTAATTAGTTTGATTGATTATTATTTTAACCTTAATGACATTTTGAGTATCTGTCCCAACTAATAGCAAATGTATCTCTAATAAATCACGAATTTTTATAGCATGGTCTATCGAGCTTCCTTTTGAAATATATTTTATTAATACACCAGAATGTATTGAAACTGAAACAAGTCAAACAACTGCTCATTTATTAAACCGTTTAAATGTCAGTTTTATACAAGAGTAATATTACAGGAAATACGTTCCTGTGAAAGACATCTGTAGGCCAGGGATACTCAAAATATTAGTTATTTCAGTGAAATATATTAAGGAAATAAAAATTCAATTATGTCATTTATTGCACTAAATAAATTTATATCGACTAGCATAAATGTTTTGAATTAGCAGATGTGCTTTCCCGCGAACTCCCTAATTTTCCCTGGCCGATCCCGCAGTGGCGCGGGAGCAGGCGCTGGGCGGGCGGAGCAGCAGCGAGCGGGACCGGGCCACCGGAGCGAGGCGCGGCGCTGGCCCGGGGCCGGGAACGGGGCCGGGGCAGGTGCTCAGGTGGCGGCCGAGTGCCCTGGGACGGGCGGGAGCTGCCCAGCCCATCGCCCGCGGGCCGGGCTGCCAGCCGCGTCCAGCCGTGCCCAGCGCACAGGGCGTGGGGCTTGGCAGGGCTCTGCCCTGGGGTCTGAGGTCAGCTGAGGTTTGGGGTCTGTTAGGAAAAATCCTAGGTTTTTAGGAAAGTGTGCCCAGCACAGAGAGATTCCCCGAGTGCTACGAATGGGCTCACGCTTCTGCAGCGCCCTGGAGAAGGGTGAATTCAGCACGGGGCCGGGGCTGCAGAAGGATGCTCCGGCTGTGGTGGGGACCGGGGCGCAGGGCAGGTGGGGGCCCTGCAGCCCTCCGTCCGCCAAGGAACGGGACGCGGGGTCTGCTTTGATGTTACCCTTCACCGAAATTCGTATGCTGCGGTGGTGTCCCTACCGTCGATGCCTTAATTAGAAATTAGGATAGTCACATTGGCATAAATTAAATCAGACTAAAGATGATTAACAAAGTAATGCAAGAAATCATTAAATTAAACCACTGTGCCAAGTCCACTGCTGATCTATCACAAATTTGGGCTGCTAATGAGGTCTTAATTAGTAAGTTAGGTTGAAATAATTCATGTCATTCAATTTGGAGGAGACACTTTTTTTCCAAGACTCGATGCAAATGCATCAACTAATGGGTCCATAAATAAATAAATAAACAAACAGCATCCCTGTGTTATCAAAACTCGGTTGCATCAAAATGGTAAATGTTAATTTGCAAAAGAGTCATTTAGCGCTGTTGATGCCCAAGGCAGGGAAATGAGCAAAGCCTGAACGGGTCTGTGCAGCTGCTTAACGCGGGGACCCCTCGCTCCTGGCTCTGGTGCTTTTGGGGTGCTTCTGGGGACTGCAGTCATGAGACATCCCAGCCCTTTGGAGAGAATGGGAGCATAAAGGCTTTCCCTACCAAAAAGAGCCAATTGCTTCTTCCTCACTTCATTCTTCCTTTTTCAAGTATTTTGTAGTTGGAGACATCACACAGTAAAATTTCTGAGACCTGCCCCTATTTTGGGTAGTGACACTGCATTCCTGCTTGCACAGGCGCAGAAGGTCACTGCTGGAGGCACAAAGAGAGTTTACTGAAAAAGCAGACTGCGATGTCCCTTTTGAACTTTTGTTCTGTGCTGTTCCCAATGGCCCTTCCTCCTCATGTGCAGAACAGGAGCAAACTCCTTTTTCATCACCTCCTGCTTCCCTGCTGACTTCAGGGCGCTACGGAGACAAACCCATGACACTTGTGCAAACTGGGCAAAATCCAGCCCTGTTCTCTGCTAGTCCCCAAGCCAAGGAGAGTGTGTCCCTGGGGGTGACAACACGGTGCTCATTAGCAGCCCGGCTGCCTGGTGACATTGCCCCTGGCAATGAGAGGCTGAGGAGCTGGCACGGGGCATCCCAGGCTCACGTGAGCTGGCAGCGGGCTGGAGTGACCGCGGCTGGGCCTGGGGGGGGCCTGGGGGTCGGTGTTTCTGTTGCTAAAGAAGGAGGTGAGAATAAAACTGAGCGAAGGCCGGAGAGGGGTTTGAATCGCAAAACTCTGAGCCAGCATGGGAACAAGCACAAAACACAGGCACTGCAACGCGGCTGCAGGGGAGCACCCTCCCAGCACCCTCCCGGCACGGCTCAGGATGCTGCCCGGTGTCCTGTCGGATTTGCAGCTGCCGCCGGGGCCGAAATGGCCCATCCCCAGCACGGCTGCGGGGGAGCGCAGGGTGGGTGCAGCAGGGCTGGCAGCTTCACCATGGGGTTGCCTGCAGCGGGTGACACGGGAGGCACACGTGGGGTGCATGGGGTGGGTCTCCAAAGCCAGAGCAGCCACCTCTTGCTGCACCCCCTGGTCGGCGTGCAGGGGCACTGCCCGGGACTGGTGCATTAAAGGTAAAGAGCAAGTGTGAGCTGGTCTGTGCCCCACACCCGCCGCTGCCACCATGGGGTGTTCCGTGGCCATCCCCTCCACCACAGGCCTCTCCCCGCTGGGTTCCCAGCCCCAGCCACGGCGAGGGATACAGACATCAATGAACCCCGCATCCTAACGCGTGTCAAGCACCCTACAATACAGGAGCAGCGAAACAAGAAATGATCAGAAAGAGCCAAGGAGGGTGACCTGAAAACCTTGTCTGCATGCATTCAGTTCTGCTGTCTTGACTACAGTGTGGAGATGTGTTTGGGGAATTAAGCAAAGCACATCACTTTTTTTGCATAATTGAATTCTCTGCATATTTTTTTCTTTCTGTGCATAATCTTCCTTTCATGTTGTTCATGTACTTCCTAGATAATTCAGAGGTTACTTTCCTTGAAAAGAAAATACTGAAAGAACCTATGGCACTATATCCTTAAGTATTCCACTTGTTGTAAACTCCCCGAGGAATCTTACCGACACTAAACATCAGTGAAAAAATATTCAACACATTTTCAGAACAGCTCTTTGTACTTGAAATACTCTGGTTTATATTAAAATATTCTCATCTCCCGATAGTTTAGAAGAATTCACAGAAGTAACAGGACTCTCCTTCTCCCAAACCCCACCCGGCAGCGGCACGGGCAGCGCCAAGCCCGGGCAGCGCGGCGAGGACGGGCCCCATCCTGCGCCTCCGGCCGGGCCGCCGGCAGGACGCGGGGCGCTGAGGCAGCCGGAAGGGGCAAGG
>VXAA01002705.1:14393-67187 GCA_013399115.1 Anseranas semipalmata | reverse complement strand
CGCGGGGCGGCCCGGGGCCGGACGGGCTGCGGGGGGGCCCCGAGCCGGGCACGGCCCCGGGAGCTGCGAGCGAGCGGGGCCGCGGAGGCGAAGGGCGAGCCGAGCCCGTTCCGTTTTGCGCGTGAAAAGGGAATTTTCCATTCCTTATATGGGCCCGAGCGGAGGCTTCGGCAAGGAGAAGGGAGCCAGGGCGATGCAATAACTTCACCCTGCCTGGATGGGATTCAGTTCTCAAACAACAGGCACAGGCCCCCCGGAAGACGAAGGCTGCAGAGCTTGCACCTGCCGCGTGCCCCGTCCCGCAGCCCGCCCTGAAGGGCACGGAGAAGGAGCTCCCCAAATTCCTAGCACCTCAGTGGTTAAAATGTTATCACTTTTATTCGTGTAATAGAGATGAAGTTCCTGGGCCTTCCAGGAGCATCAATCTAGAGATTTATTAACCAATTTAAAATACTATTGTCTTTCACTTCAATGTGAGATTGAGGTGTGTTGTCGGAGGAATATAAAGCTACAATCAGTGAGCCGCAGTGCTGGGAGACGCCAGTACCTGGAACTCAATAGATATTCATGAACATTCTCGTATTTAGTGAAGGAAATAACTTAATACCGACAGTGTCGATGGAATAATAGCCATTTCCTGGCTGACTTGCAGCCCTCAGAAAATGAGATTGCGCCTGCCTTCATTTTTCTTGTCTTTCCTGGGTTTCTTGCAGGGGAATGCACCGCGCAGGGATGCTGTGCGCATTCCAAATCAGCCGCAGGGCGAGCCCCGCCAGCGCCGGGCATCCCACCCCGGCTGCCGCCGCCAGCCCGGCCGCGCCAGCAGCGTCCCCTCCCCACAGCCATCTCGTCCATGTGGAGATTATAAATATCCCAATTATTATTCCAGGCAAAAGGAGGGCAGGCGGCTGCTCCAGCATCCCACGCCGAGCCCCACATTTCCCCCTTTAGCACACACACAGCCTCACATGCTGCATAAATATTCATAGCAAAATCAATTTGCGCCTAAAGATCTCTTCTGAAATTGCATCCCCAGTGCAGCAACTTGGCCCAGGAGCACTGATGGGACGTCACTGGAATGCCACATTCAGCCTAAATATATAGAATGGGGTAAATCTCCTGTAAGTAATTGTTATATGATTTCTCTTATTCCTCCATCATAAATGGCACTAAATTGGGTTTTATCATTTTAAAGGCTGCCAACAGGCACTGCTGTGCAGGCTCCAGAAAAAAAGAGGATCCCTCCTCTCTTCTGGGTGCCAGCTGCAGTCAGACGGCGCTGCCACGCGAGGCCTGCCCAGGCTGTAATTCTGCGCCTCTGGGTGGGACAGATGCTGGCACGCCACTGGGCAGCACGGAGCAGGAACGACGTCACCCCAGGTGCCAAAGGACTCGGGCTTTCCGGACGGGTGACCTCGAGGGACAGGTGGCTGAACCTGAAGATACCATCAGAAATAAACAAAAATATTTAAAAAATGACCTAATGTATTCCCTTAATTCCAGTAAAACCACAGCTCGCAGAAAGCTCAGGCAAGGAAAAGGATTTCGTATTTCAATGCTCTCATTTATTTTACTTGCCGTGCACCAGCTGAATACAGGACACTGTACATGTGGTCCGCAGTGTCCAGGTATTTTTCCTGCTGCTTCCAGTGCCTGCCTGTGGGTCTGGCCAGAGCACAGCCAGAACTGCTCCGTTCGTTCAAGGCCCAGTGAAAGCCACACGTTCATTTTGCCCCCCAGAGCCAGGAGCCCAGGGGCCCGGGCCCCGGGCGGTGTGGGTCAGCCTGGGCAGCCCCTGCTGACCCGGCCCTCCCAGCTGCGGCTCCAGCACGTGTGAGCGCGCTGCTGTCCCTGCTGCGGGAGCGTCCCAGCCTGTCCTGCAGGACAGGGGCGCGGGTGCGGGGCACAGGGTGCTCGGGGCTGCCCCGCACGCTCCGTCAGGCTCTTGGCCTCCGTTTTGGTGCCTGATTCCCAACGTCCGGACACAATGTTTGCGAGCCTGCGGTTTGCCATGACATTTAGCAGGGAGCATGGAAAAGGAGAGAGAAACAGCAAGCGATCGTCCAGCTGGCCCCGCGCACGGCTGCCCAGGCTGAGCAGCGGTTGTGAATAATTAAATCACGCTAGGGAAAAAAACTGGGCTCGAGTCCCGTTACCCAGAGGTGTGGATGCTGTGCCTGGCCCCATGAATTAAGCATCGTGCCGTGTTCCGGCCAGGTCCCCGCCGGGCCGTGGGCACCGTGGGTGCACTGGGCAGCACCGCAGAGCCGCAGCGGGATGTGCCGGGCTCACGGGAGGTCTCTGCTTCTCCCTCGCTGAGGACAAAGCTGTGCAGTGAAAACAATGATCTTCCATTCTCAGGAAAAAGCTACAGCACCTACCAATCATTTTTATACCCGCTAAACAAAACCTGACAAAGAGGATTTATTGCTTATAATATTAAGTGAAGTTTAATTTAGACCATCTATAAAAGTCCCATTCCAGAGTGTTTCCCAAAGATCCTCGACGCTTTAAAATAAAGAGGACAAATACTGAAGTGCTCTCTGAATGTTATGGGACAATTTCCTTTTATGTTGCCATTCAGCAATGTTTTCTCTCTGGCTGGAACCCAACATTTCAATGAATTTTTCAGACTGTATCATGCTCTTTCCCTCCCAAGCTGCCAGATGATGCTCATATGAACAAGCTCACACTGGCAGAACAATAACCAACGCTGAGCTTCCCCTGGAAGCCCCGTGTTAATTTTAATCTTATACAGCTGGGCACTTGTTCCAGGCAATGAATGCAGCAACATGTGCGAGGAGCGCTCGCTCTAGAGCCGTGCCTGGGTTTCTGAGCCTCCCTCCCCACCCCGTGGGACGGGGACAGGGGGATGTCCCCTGGGGACAGCTGCAGGCAAGACCCCAGCAGCGTCACCCCCTTTGACCTCCCCTGCCCGAGTGCGTGGGGCTTGGGATGGCGGGGACGCGGCCCCGGCCTGGCGTGCTGCCGCGGGCCCTCGGCCCGTGCCCAGGTGAGCAGGGCTGCACCGCCCCGCTGCCCACCGCAGCTCCATGGGGCAGCCAGCCGCACCAGTGCCACGGCTCCTGCAGCCCACTGGGAGCCGGCTTTCCCCCGCCTCTGCGTTCCTGTGCGACCCCTCCCCGGGGGGAGGTGAAGGGAGGGCAGAGCTGTGCAGATCCTTTCTGGATCTTAATTCATTTAGGGCTGTCACTGCTTGATGGCAGACACTGAGCAGCATCCATCGCTATTCTTTTGTTCTGGACCTGACTCTCCCTGGCAGGGTTTGTGAAGCGCTGTGCCTCCCGTTCCCGAGCCCCCCCGGGCAGCAGGGATGTGCCCCGCGGTGCTGGCCGTGCCGGGGCAGCGTCGCGCTGGGAGCGGTGTCTGCCCGCGGTTTTCCGAGCGGTTGGATGGCGCTGAGGCTGCTGGCGGTCGAGTCCTTGGATAAACAGAGAGCAGAATATGATCTGTACACGGAACTGGAAATGGCAAAGCAGTGATGAATAGCATTGCTATGGTAACTTAATCAGTTAAAGTCCTCTAGCTCAATCCACTCTCGTTACCAGCAAGGCTGGGAGGAGAGTTAGGAAAAAACTAGAGACTGGGAGAGTGAGAGATGAACTCACCTGAACACTGCGAGCGCAATGGGCTGATTGGATTAATAGCTGCAGATGACTGCAGCTCTATTTAGAAAGCACTGTTTTAAAAATATGCATAATTTTAATTATGCATTGACACACGCTTTATTCCTAATGAAGAAGAACTTGACAGCAAGGGCAGGTGCTGTTAATTACAGCTTCTCCGGGAGCTGGAGCTCACCACGCCGGTGAGGAGCGGTGGCACCGCCCCAGCACGGGTCCCTGTGCGCCGTGCTGGCAGGTGGCCCCCAGCCCGTGCACAGCGCATGCAAGCAGACCCTCTCCGGAGGGGCTCGGAGCAGGTGTAGGTGTCTGTGGTGTGACCGTGTCCGCGTGGGCCACCAGCCCTGAAGGTGAACCTGCAGATCTGGCCTCCTCTCGTGGCCGCAGGCTGCCCTGTACACGCGGTCACCCCAGGGCTAGACCAGCAGCTCTGTCATTCAGCCGTGCGTTTTGTACCGGGGGACAGAGCAGAAATAGTTCCAGCCTGGTAGTAAGGAAGGCTTTTGTATTCTGCTATTAAAAATCAAATATCAGGCAGAAGAAGCTAGGTCTCTGGGGGCAGCGTGTCGAGCGCTTTGCATCGCGGCCCCGTAACCTCTGCTCCTGAAGGGCTGCCCCGCTCCTCGGCGGGGGCACGGCCCAGGGACAGCGGTGCTGCTTCCTGTGGGACCTGGTGGGGCCTCTTTGTGCCCCTACCTTCTTGGCCCGCTTCTTCAGAAGTTTTCTAAAGGCATCAACAGCCCTTTCCTGGCGAGATGGAGCCCGAAGCTGCAGCCGCGCAGCTGAGGCGGGTGCCTTCGTGTGGGCTTGCTTGCTGATCTCGCCGTGTAGTGAACTGGTGCTTCCACACCACACCAGAAATGACAGTAAATGTGTTTTAAAATTTTGTGACAGTGCATGCACAAATCACCAATTAAAGACTCCCTAAGTGCCCATTAACATGATAAGTCGTAACAGCTCCAAAAGAGACATTATTGTTTATCACGTCAGCGACCCGTGGATTAAGGACTCCCCAAGTACACATTGACAGGGTAGAGCGTAGCATCTCCGGAGCTGTTCTGCACGCCGTGGCGATGAGCTGCAGAGGATGGGAGCCCACCGAGCGGCGGCAGCACCCCGAGCACCCCAGCCACCCCGAGCCAGGTGGGCTCGGCATCGGCCGGTCCTTCCCTGGTTCCCACCACTTTAGAGCAGGCTTAGGAAATAAAGCCTTGTGACTTTCCTCTTCCTACTTATGCCCATCCCATCTCATGAATCTGCAACAATTTGAGCAGGAGTTTGATTTATTTCAGAGCCACTTACAATTATTACAGCAGTAGGTTTCTAACAGAGGTTTTTCACTCTTTCATTTGCAAATAACACCAATTTTCTCTTAAAAATCTTCACTTTTAATTAAAAAGCACAGTTCTCCCGAGCTAAAATATTATAGCCAAAAATGGAAGTATTTTGAAAGGCATTTGCTGCCACGGTGCCTTGTGGGAGCTGTAGTTCCTGCAGCGCAGCTCCGCTCTCCACAGACCCGGCTCCGCAGCCTCCCCTCGCTGTGCTCCGGGAACGTGGCCCTGGGGACCAAAGGACAGACGCTGCGAGCTGCCACAGGAGCTCTGCCGAGCGCGCGTCTCTGCCCCCTGGTTTTCACCCCAGAGCCAAAGGTCTCGCTCCCAGCTGTGTCTCTCCTTTTTGTTCCCACCCTGCTTCAAGCCCCATGGCCGCGGGGGAGGCAGATCCGTGCCCTGTCCCCTGCCCTTCCCAGCACCATGCAGGGTCCCTGGAGTGCCTGAGGTGGCCCCACAAGTGCCACCCCACATCCCTGCACCCACCCCTGCTCCAGAGCCTCCCCGCACGCTGGGAATATTCAGCTCTCCGGCCCTGGAGCAAGGGGCTGGGCTGTTCTGCTGCCCTGCGGGACAGGGGCAGAGCGGAGCCTCCCGGGGAGGCTGGAGGCTGCTCCCAGGAGGATCCTTGTTCCTGCATGGGGACGTGCGCTCCCAGGGCAGCGCAGAGCCCACCCGAGTGCTTCCTTCGTGTCAGGATCCCGCCTGGCGCTGCCTTTCAGTACCAGTGCAGGTGACAGCCGTGAGCCCGCTCGCCCGCTGGCACAGCCGAGGCAATGCCTCTTCCTTAACGGGGAGGCCTGCAATTTGCTGCTCAAAGTGTAATGATGTCTCTTAATTTCCGGCCACGCTCATCACAAGTCAGGCCAGCTTATTATACACAATATACAATTTGTGCAGGGAGCGCGAATTCCCAAGCCTATAAACATCCCATTTCCAATTCCAGATGCACTGACAGAGTTGTACGGTTCAATTTCTACTTAAAACCTCATATGCTGTCTGGTCCCATGAAGGGCTCTCAGCTTTATTCTGCTCATCCCAATTATTGTCTCAGAATCTTAACCCAGGCAGGATTTAGCCTGAATTCCCCAAATCTCTCCATTAAACAGATCTCTTCTTGTTAGAACCTATTTATTCAAGATGCAAATGACAGGCTCACTACCCAATTGAAATCATTTTCATCCAGAGCCAAATAACACACTTTAGTCTTCTTGGCATGAAGCAGCGAGCTATTAAAAATGGGAAGGAAATACAGCCAGCCTACTTCATTCCTAGCTTCGGGCCTTCATCAATATTTTACTTATGGAGGCACAGCTCCATTTTAATGTGAATGCTGTAACCAGCCAGACGGCTGCTTCGCCGCGTGGCGGCTGCGCCAGCCGGGAGCCCAGCGGCACCTGTTGAGGTCGGGGCCGGCTGCAGCCAACGCAGGGCACGGCCCCAGCTGGCTCCAGCGCTGGACGGGCAAAGCGGGGCCCCTCTGCCCCCGCAGCCCCAGGATCTGCTGTAATGGCAGCCCCAGGCTCTCAGCAGCACCTGGCTCTGCAGCCCGCCCTTACCTGCTGCCCGCCAGCACTTCCCAGGGCAGGACCACCAGGAAACGGGACGATGCTCGTGGGACAATGCCTATGGGATGATGCTCGCAGGACAATGCTCGCGGTATGATGCTCATGGGATGATGTTTGCAGGATGATGCTTGCGGGACGATGCTTATTGGAAAGCTGGGGGCTCCTGGCTCCACCAGTCACCGAGTCATGGCTCCGCTTTGCAAAACTGCCAGCAAAACACCACTGGGCTAAGACCGAGCTGTGATAACAAAGGGTGGGAGACACGCAGGGAGATACACGCAGGGAAGATGAGGAGCTGAGGCTCTGTGCCAGCGTGGCTGGAAGCACAGCCCGAAGCAGGGAGCCCAGCGCAGGGGCCACTGGCTGCACACCCCCGGGGTGGTAGGAACCGGCTCACATGGAGCTGGGCCTGTGGCAAAGCTGGGGCACCTGCACAGGTCCTGTCCATCCTGAGCAGCATCTGAAAGGACACAATTTGGGGACGGTGGACAGAGATCAGCTGCAAGTGGGCATAAGCCTGGATGGAGCCCTGCACGGGAAGAGAGCCAGGCTCTGGCCACCAAGGGATGCGTGCCCCGGGTTCTGCTCGTGGGTGGCAGTCAGTGCCCAGCACGACAGGCCCATACCCGCCTGCAGCATGCTTTCTGTGTCGGAGGAAAACCAAAGCAGTGGGAAGGGAGGGAGGAAGCAAAGTCAGGCAGGGATGCTCGGCCCAGGACCGGTGCTGCCCTGCCCCCTGCAGAGCCCGGTGCAGCAGAGCCGGGGCAGGAGGCTCCTTGCTTGCGCTTTGCTGCGTGAGGAGCACAGAAGTTGGTGGCACCGCGTGGACCCCAACACCAAGCACATGTGCTGACAGCAGGAACAGCCCCGGCGCACCGCAGCATCCCCCCGCAGCCCGCACCGCTCCCACTGTGCCCACGCGCTCCTCGGTGAGGCACCGGGGAATGGGAGAGGGAAGAGCAGCCGGTGAGATAGCAGGCTCCGTTACAATGGAAGGGGAGCGTGTTATTCGATCCAAGAGCTACAGGAGCAGAGATGAATAATGAGTCTACAGCACTTCCACTTGTTTTCCTCAATAGTCAGACTTGGCTTCTTTCCCTTAGATCCGATACTAACAAAACTGTATTTGAAATTCACCCAAGTGTACAGTAACCATGCCAATGTGTTAGCAACTTACTTCTGGCACACTGCTGGTAACATGTAATTACACCTGACACCATGCTATTTAGTGTATTTCATTCAAATTAAACAGTGTGCTTTAGAGTATTTAAAGGCAATGTCTGCGTTAAGCCGCACAGAAGTGCACGGCGGGTACTCGGTGCCAAGCACGCAGCGTCCAAGCGAGGTGTGCTGCCCGCAGCGTCCCGGCACCAGGACCCCCGTGTCCCGTCCATGCTCGCAGCCCCAGGGCGAGGGGCCGGGCCAGATCCTGCTCCAGGCCGGTGCATGGGGCCCCCGGTGGGGTCTCGTGGCCAGAAGCAGCCCCGCCAGTGGCAGCAGTGCCGGCGGCTGCTCTGTGAGCTGCTGAGAGCCGGGAGCTTGCAGTGGCAGCGGCAGTTCCCTGCGCAGGCAGCCCCACAGGCCCCCCGCGTCCCTAATACGCTCATTAGCGTCCCTGGCACTCCGGCTGCTGGACGCGAGGCTCCTCGGTATTATATTTAGAAAGTTAACAAGGATCTGCAGGGCAATTCTGAAGTAATGGGAGCTTTTAAAGGTTTATTTTATTGAAACATTTTAGCATTAAATCTCCTGTTACACCAGCAATTTCTATTCCAATACTTTAAGCTGTTTCTGTGCTTGTCACTGAATTTTAATGGGAGCGGAGCAGGGCTTGGTGCTGGGCCCTGCACCTTGCGGAGCAGAAAGGCACTATTACCGGTGACTAATGTCATTAATTACCCCCCAGGCTCTCTGCCTTCCCCACCCCTGCCGTGTGCAGGTGACCTAATGGCCCCGCTGCCTGGTCCTGCAGCTCTGCCCAGTGCACGAGGCTGCGAAATGGGGCCAAGGGGATTTTTCAGGGCAGAGAGATGCAGGCTGTGGGCAAGCGCTCCCAGGCACGGCAGAGGTGAGGGCAGCGGGCACGGGCTTGGCTCCACAGCTCAGCGGGGGCACCGCCGGCACCCATGCACGGGCACGGGCAGGAGCCACCCGGGCTGGGCGTGAGACTCGTCCCACAAAGGCAGGGTGCGCGGTCCCAGCGCCAGCGCCAGTCCGTGCCCTGCCCGGCCTTCGCACCATGGAGCTCTGTAGCTTCGCTGGGCTTTGACTGCTTTCCCTTGCTTCTGCGTGCTTGATGTGTCTCTCATTTCTGGCAGGTATATTGAATTGCTCTCCTGAACGCATATGAAGTGTATGAAGTGTTATAGAACAATAAATACATTTAAAAGATGGGGATGTGGCATGTCAGCCAAGTAATTTCCCCTCAGCAAAAGGAGCCGGGAAAAGGAGCAGTGAAGTTGCTGCGATCCTATTTCAGACTTCATACAGTATCTGCAATAACATCAGTGCAATCCAAAAAGAAACAATACATAGTTTATGAGCACCTTAAGTGCCTCTTGTACCTGTATTTACTCCATTAGGCTGTGTCACATTGCATTTGAACCGGAGACTTCGCATCTCAGCCTGTTCGCCACGCTGCATGAGGCAGGAGAAATCCTCGCAGGCGAGGGAAGGAGCCCGCAGAGCTTCCCCACCACCGCGACTGCTGAGGAAAGCCGGGCCCCGGCACCGCGACGGGCAGGGACGGGGCTGCCCCAGCAGCCGGGCTGCACGCCCGCGGAGGGTCTGTCACCGCCCCGGGGGTTTCCTTGTGGTCTCTCTGGAACAGCGACTCGGTCTTGGCTTGGCAGTAATCTCTTGCAAAAAAGCAGCACAATTGAAAGCACACTAAAAGTATATTACTCCCGGGCACAGCTTTATGGCATGACGTGCTCCAGCTAGCTGCTCCAAGTGGACTCCTTCTGCTCCAGTTCCACACACTGTTAGGGCTGATAAGCTGCCTGCACTTAAAAAAATACAGCAAGCTTGTCTGAATGCTCTGAAGGGGACGGGTTGTCTAACCTTTAGTGCAGCTTGTGATACAGTGAGGCATGATTTATTAGCATAAGGCAGTGATCTGCATGTGATGGATAATAATAGTTCATTATAAGTCTGAAGTAAAAATTAATTGTAGCACATTGGAAAAGGTCACAACTCTCTCTCTAAACTTTATAGGATCAGTCAAAATACCACAGAACAAAAAAGAAAGGTGATAAAAAATAAGTAGGTATTCTGAAAAAATAGATGGCTCAATAGGTAGGTAGGTAGGTAGACAGAAAGACAGACAGACAGATAGATAGATGGAGTATATGTGCACGTTATACAGAGAGATGAGAAGGAATCCATGGTCCCGTTTTCTCTTCCACCTGCTCAGTGTCATCCCCCTGCCCCAAATTCCAGATTTCTCTTCCCGTTATTTGTTTATTTCTCTGTGTTCCTGGGCCAGACCAAAGCCAGCCCTGGGGTCCTTCCCTGTGCTGGCACCACAGGGACGCGCTTGGGGCCCGGCCACGGGGGGGGTGGCTGGGGCTTTGCGGTGGCCGTGTTGCAGCGCAGCCGGGGGGAGCCGGGGGGAGCCAGGCGGTGCTCTAGGAGGAGCCGGGGTTTCTTGTAAGGCAGCAGCTGTTTTCCAGAGCCCTGTGCCCCGGTGGGTGTGCAGGCGGTGGTGTCCTCCCCCAGCCACAGGAGCATCCTTCGGGGGGGAAGGTCCTACCCCCAGCCAGGATTCCCCCGCAGCCTGGCACTCAGCATCGCTCCCAGCCAGACCAGCTGACAGAGTTTTCTCCATCACAGAAATTGGATTTTCCATCCCATAACTGGATGCTGCCGGCACCTACCCGCTGGGAAGCTGCCACCCGCAGACGGGGACCACCAGGCTGCGCGCAGCGGGGACATCTCCGCTGGGGGCAAAGGGCTGGTGCTGGCCCCGCTCCCCTCGCTCCAGCCCCGAGCCCCGCAGTGGCCCCAGGAGCCTGGGGAGCCTCTGCGAGCACCCACCGGGGCTTGGGCACTGAGCTGGGCTTGTGCCTCTGCCACAGGGCTGAGAGGTCTGGCAGCTCTTAGGCTGTTTTAGTGGCAAACTGTCCATGAAAGGAGGAGTTATTGGAGAGCTAGTCAGAGGCCAGCTTAACCTGGTCCCTGCTGGAGGCAACAAAGCGGGGAGAGGAGGCAGCAGCCGCGCTTCCTCGCCCTGTGCTGGGGTCCCTCCATTTCCCACGCGCACCCAGCGGCTTCGTCTCTGCATGCCCAGAAGGTGAAGCATCTTGTGCTTCTCCAACAAAAACATGCAAGGAAAATGCAAATTAGGTCAAATATTTACTGAAAATACATTTGAGGTAATATTCAATTGGAAATTCAGAAACATGCGTTTGCAATTAGCGTTTCACAATTTATGCTGCATTCACGAGTTACACGAGTCATCTATTCAGAGAACAGATACAAGCCCCCCAGTTTTACAGTGAATCAACAGAGCAGAAAGGCAGGCCAGCCCTGGGCTGTGCTCTGCAGCTCTGGTGCCGGCCTGCCCCTGGCAGCGCTTTAGCAGGGCGAGGGTGCGCGGTGGCACCCCATGTGCCCCGGCCAGCATGCCGTGGCCAGGGCAGGCAAGCTCCGGGCAGTGGGGATGCACAGAGCTCGCTCTCAGAGGCGGCTGGGAGGAGAAATTGTGTGTTATTTGGGAACGCAATCAGTGGTGAATGTCAGAACGGGCTTGTGAACAGCTAATGAAAGGATAACATTTACTGAATAAATTATCTGTTGCAATTTTTTTTCTCAGTTTTGGTGTGTTATGATGGTGCAAGACAATAAAACTTTTATTTATGCCTGCCTGTAAGCTGGTGGCTGACAGAGGGGAGAGATGAATGATATCCTGAATGCTGCATTGCATACTCTCCCCATGAACCCTGCTAATATTAGTTTGTCCAAACTGTAAGGCCCTGAAAATAAGAGCTGATAAATGGAAACTAAAGCAGACACTTGACCCTCCTGACGCGCGAGCTCCTCCAGAACAGCCCGGCATTTCCAGCACCTGCTCCATTTGCTGAATATTGATAACTGCCGGGCTCTGCAGCGTGCGGGGCTCTGCGGCACCCGCAGCACCCGCGGCACCTGCTCCTTGGGGCCGGGGGTCCCCAGCAAAGGGGTGACACGGGACCTGCCCCTGCCCTGCATGCTGGGGCAGCGCCGTCCCCTCCTCCTGACCCAGCACAGGGCATAGGGACAGGCAGGGACACAGGGATGCAGGGATGAGCAGGGATGAGCAGGGATGAGCAGGGATGCAGGAACACAGGGACACAGGGACAAGCCAGCGGACCCAGCCCAGGGCGCTGCCACCCTCCTTGGCTGCTCTCCTGCCCGCTGCCCTTTGGCTTCTCGGCCACGTGAGGAATTCAGGTGGTGCAGGAAAAGTGCACAAGGGACCTTCTGTGGGGTGGGACCATCGCTCGCAGGCGGCTCTTCATCACGCGGAGCGAGGCACAGCACGCAGCGGTGGGAGATAAGCTAGGGAAGCTCTGATGGGATGTGTTTTAGACAGAGAGGATGTTTAGCTGAGCTGGAGACGTCTTAGCTAGGAATGTGCTGGATTCCCCATCACTTGAAGTTTTCAAATCAAGACCAGCTGCCTTGCTAAAGATCTGCAGTTGCTCAGAGCCAGGCTTTTGGCCTCAGCTCCGCGGGTGCCTGCGTGACGCGGCAAGAAAGCTGCGGTGGGGAGCCCAGCCTGACACAGCCCGGTGAGAGCCGCCCCCTCCTCCCTGCGCCCCCCAGCACGCCAGGCCCGCGGGCACACGCCTGCAGGTTGGCTCCGTCCCACCTCGGCCGGGGCCAGCGCATCCTGGCACGGCGCAGGCAGCAAGCGGGGGGGTGCACAGCGCTGGGGCACGGCCAGGGCTGAGGGGCGGCCTCGGCAGGTTTTGGAGACCATAGCTTCTAACCTCAACAGTGGGTGGAGGGGAAAAGAAAGACATCCAATTAACAAAACCACACAGCATGTATCAGTACAAACTTTGGGGCGATTCCATCCTTCTTTTGCTTCGGTGATTTCAGAAGAACACGAACCATCCAATTATCCATTCATTTCTACACTGTCTGAGTAGCAGCTAAGAAAGGGGAAAGGTCAGCACATTCCAGAGAGCAGGACTAAAATGCCTTCATTTTCTCTAATATCTGTCTGTTTAATTACTGGAACAATTGTTTGAACATTTTGATATATTAATTTAGCAGGAGGATAATTGTATGATTACAAATTCACTTTGGCCATGATAAACTGAAAGCTGGAGCTTTCCCTAAAATGAAAACCAGAATTTGTAGGAAGAAAAAAAAAAAAAAAAAAGAAAGGTGATGTGCATGGGGCTTCCCTCATCCCTCCACTGTGTTCAAAATGCTTAGTTAATTGTGTGTGCACGCAGCTTTGTGCAAATCCGAGATGCCCTGGAGGAGGAGGGCGGTGGCTGGGGAGGGCAGGGGGGTGAAACCCTGGGACTGCAATGGCAGGCAATGGGCCCGGGAGGGAATGGGAGAGCTGCTACAGCCACAAAAGCAAAGAGAATCGGGAATTTCCCACTGAAGAGTTTCGTCCTGATGCTCCTGGGAAGGGTCAGCTTCAATTTTTTTTTTTTCCCCAAAAAGAGCCTTAAAAACATTGTAACATCAACATTTTGGTGTCAAAGCACTCGTGTTTTGACATTTAACAAAGCCTTTCAGATTTTGTTTGAAATAGTCCATATTGATATTTAGTTAATTTACAGTAAAAGTATGTAAACAGAGGTCAGCTCTGAAAGGCAATGTTTTGAAATGACTGAAAGGAAACATCCCTGTGAGCTGAACCAGCGTGGCTTGTATTTGCCGTGGAGCGAGATCCTGACTTCTTGCACCCCGTCCCCACCCGGCCGCGATGCCAGCCCCCTGCCGTGCGCGGGCGGAGGGCCGGGTCTGGCTGCGAGCAGGGCTGCGCCCCGCGCCTGCTCCCACCGAACCGGGGCGGTCCCACCCGGCTCCACAGTGGCCCAGGCTGGTGGCCCAGGGACCCGCCCGGTCACAGGTCTGGGGTCCCCTGGATGGCCCCGGCCCGAGGTAGCGGGGCCGGGCGCATCTCCCTCGCACAGCTCAGCTGGCATTTCGGCAGCCACCGGCAAGAGAGAAAATTGGTCTTTAACAGCTATTCATAGAAATGTCACAAAGTGTAAACACCAGGTAACCTTTGCTTCTCTCCTCGCTCCTCAGGGAACGAGCAACAAATTCAATAATACAGCCAGCGGTTTCTAAATGATATCACCTCCCGTTTTAAGTAAATTAGTATCCAATCCATCTGGCCTGGCGCCTTCGCCGGCCTTCAGACAGAGGCGCCTCTGCCCGCAGCGCCCGCAGCAGCCACGCGCCNNCAGCCCCTCGCGCCCCGCCGGCCCGAGCCCCCCGCTCCACCGCTGCTGCCCCTGGCCCTGCCCGCAGCCGGCGGCGTTCCTCGTGCTCGTGCGGCTGGAGGCGTCCCCAGATCCCTGCCTTTGTCCGGTATCTTCCGAAGTATCTAGTCCCTGACAACAGTTATATAATCCATCCATGACAGCACGATCAGTCACACTCTAAATTAAGCATCTTAAATAAGGATTTATTAGAATTAATCAGACAATTAATGCATGGCCATTAAATAGAGTTTATTAAAATACATTTCAGTGTGTTAACTGTTTAATAGGATAAAGTTACGGCGCTGGCAGAAGGCATTCCGGTCACGCTGTCCCATCCGAACGCAGACGGCAGACGGGCACGGGGCCGGAGCCGCGCAGGCGCCGTGGGGCTGCTCTCTCCCAGGGCAGCAGCGGCCGCCTCCAGGCCCCACCTGCCCCAGCCCGCAGTGCAGGGGCTGCGCACCCACAGGGTCCTGCATCCGCTGACACCCGCGAGCAGCTGCCAGGGTGCTGGGCGGGTACTGCTTGCTCCAGGCAGGTGCACGGAGCTTTCAGTGTTTGTTTAAAGACCGGAATTTTAAAAAAGAGGGAACTAAAGGGGGTTCCACCGGACAGGAGCAGGACCAGCACACAGGGGAGATGCTCGTCTTGTCACAAGTGAGTTCTGCAGGAGGAAGATCGCACGGTGCACAGAGGATGCCAGCCTCCCTCAGGACATGGTGCAAGCACCAGCTGCTTACCAGATCCCCTTGCAGGAACAATGGCAGCATCGTTACTGCCCTGGGAGACAACCGCAGCCTTTTCAGTCCAGCAGCACTGAGAGAGCATCGCCTGGACAGCCAGCACCGCCTTTCTGAGCTCAGCATGGGGCCGTGCCCGAGGCCTGTGGCACTTTGCAAATCTCTGCAGCCGGTAATGGCCCCCGAGCCCCCTCGTGCTGCCCAGCCCAAAGCTCAGGCTGCATTTCCCTAGTTCACAACTACGCTTCTAACTTGCATCCCTTCCTTCCCTCTTACCCGCCTCTCCTCTGAAGTATCTCTCATTATCTCGAGTACCATTGCAGCTAGCTGGATCATCCCATTTATACTTTGCATAAGTACAGTGCTTTACATTTTCAAAGCAGACCTTAACTAATTAATCAGATGTTAATGATTCCTCAAAGGTGCAGCAGACCAGACAGCTATCAATTCTTGCCTCTCCCTTTGTATCTCCCCCGCCTCCACAATTAGATTCCAGCAGATTTTCCTCCTACTTTGCTCTGTTTTCCCTGTGGCCTCTGTTTCGGGGAAGGACGGCTCAGCAAGCATCCATCAACTCTGCACCCTCATTACGGATGCATAGTAAGCAGGGCTTGGCCGCGTTTACTGCGAGTAACTCCAGCCAGGGAGCACGGGAAGGCTAAGCAGCGAGCACGCACATGCAGACTAGCAGACATTTGTTTTAGTCTGAAAAATCTGAATTTGCTCTTAGAAAAATGATGCGTCCCAGAGACATCCCACGCCGCCCACCCTCGCCTCGGTCTCCCCGGCAGGGAGGCGATGGCACTTCCCCGCGTGTCCGGGTGCACGTGCACGGTGCTGGGAGCTGGGGGCTCACGGCACCAAGGGACGCAGAGGGCTGGTGGGGCAGGCGGGGGCTGCGGCGGTGGGGACGGGATGAGCACCAGCAGCGTGAGCCACCAGCTTCCACGGAGCCTGCTCCTGGGGCCGGTGCCACCACCAGAGATGAGGCAGCTCTCCTCCGCTCAGGTGCGATGTGTGCTCGGTCTAACCTGCGGGGCTCTGCACTTCCCCTTCCTAGTGACAAAGACGGGGAGGGGTAGAAGGGGGAAAAGGGCAAGCAAAAATACAGACCTTTATTATATGTAAAAATATTCCAAGACGATGCAAATTAAGCAATTTAGCCTCACAGGCATTCCTCTGTGCACCATTATTGAAAGTTCCCAGTCTGGAATTGCAGCATCTGATCACAAGTGAAACCCAAGGCGGCCGCAGCAGGAGCCGGGGCTGGGGCAGAGAAGGATCAGGCAATGCGGTGCCCACGCGGCGGGTGTTTTACACACAGGAACAGCAAACATTTACTGTCAAGAGGCGAGCGAGCAGTGGCACCACTAGAAAATTACCTGCATTTTACTGACCTCCCACCATCCGGGAGGGGCAAACCCTCCAATCGTTCTGCCCCTGCGCGTTAGGGCCCCGTCCCAGGACGGAGCACAGGGTGCTGGCTTTTCCCTGCCACGATGCTCCGCGTCCCCACGTAGCGCTAGGAAGCACGGGGCTGGCCGGGGAGCACGGGGCGTGGGCCCAGAGGAGGGGCAGGGGGACGCGGGGGCTAATTAGTTAGCAGCTGTGAGGTATGCTGAAGGAGCATATGAAATACGGAATTATAATTACAATAATAGCAACTCCATGAGCAGCGCACAAGTGATGAATTCAGTTCAGCAGTAGTGATACAACTTGACAGGGCTTATCAGAGGGAACGTTATATCCAATTAGCAATTAACTGTACTGCAACCAGTGTGCTAAGCACCCCCATGCAGCGATCAGCTAGTGCTGGCAAAGCCTCTCCCCCCTCCCCAAATTCCCGTGGGGGTGCAGCCCGCTCCCGCCCCGGTGCTCAGACACATGGGCTGTCCTGTGCCAGCTGGGCGGCTGGCTCCCTGTGGCCGGGGTCTCTCAACTGATGGTCATTTCCACGATGGGCTCTTATGGTCTCCTCTCCAGAACTTCCCTCCTGCTCCCCTTGCACCCCTCTCCCTGGAGGCAGCCGCAGGGGCGCAGGCTCCTCCCTCCTCCCGCCTGCCCCCGCGATGCTCGGGGGCTCCATCGCCCACAGACCCCCACAAGGTGCAGCCAGGCAGAGCAAGGAGATGAAAGGCACCGTGGGAGGGAGGCACCGAGGACATCAGCCCCCTCTGGCAAAGCCAGCTGCAGTGCGAAACCAGAGCGAAGGGAAGGAGCAAGAGATGCAGCGGGACAGCAGTTCCCAGGGCAGGCATGGGGAGCCCGCGGGGAAGCAAGAGGTGAGATGCTTCCTGCATCAGCTGCCGGAGCGTGATGCTCAGGGTGCTCTGCTAATGCCCCTTCGCAACAGGAGCCTCGAAGTTACTCACCGTGAGGAGGAACAGACAACGGCAGCTCTCGCCTCACGGGCCGCCCGCACCGGCCCCTCTCCGTCCCCTGCCGCGGGTTCGGGGCAGGGTGAGCACGCGGGACAGCGCAGGGAGAGGGCAGCCAGCACAGCCCCGCTTGTCCTGCCCCCTCCTGAGAGCCACCACAGATACCTGCAGCCAAGGGAAGAGACATGAAAGGGGAGCGAACTTTGAAAAAGTAAGAATGAGCTCCGAGGAGAAAGGAAAGCGGGGCACTTCAGCTCAGATCTCGTGGAAGCGCTCATCACGGAGGAAGCACTGGGTGACCCTCTGACCCGAGTAACAGAAACAGGATGAAATATAATAGCAGAAAGCACAAACGCCTGCATTTAGGGACCAATAATGACAAAGTGCTTGCCTTAAACTGTGAACTCATCAGCTGGAGGCAGTGGGAGCAGCAGGCAGCCTGGCTGATCACAAAGCGATGCTGCCAGGGTGATGCCGCTGTTAAAGGCCAGTGCAGTTCAGGCTCCCGACACATCCACACCACTCTCCTTCATCTTCCTCTTATCTCCGAGCTGCTGCTATTTTTTTTTGCCTCTAGTGTTTTAGTAGAACTGTAATTAAGCCAAGCAGTCTCACCCAAGGCAGATTTCCATCTCTGTTTAAGGGGGAAAGAATCTTTCTCCTGGTCTTGTCTTTCTCCTGTGACCTTTCAGACCTGTGCTCACCTCTCACGGCCCCTCCGAGCTGTGTCACCCCCTGCCTTGGCCTCTTGACATTTGCCGGGTGTACCTGGGCTGTGCTTTTATACCTACCCTTAGCAGTTCAGTTGAATCTCTACTTTTTCCTGCACTTCCTTTCTGCACTTGATGTCACTAAGAATCTTGAGCTGCTTGTACTTTGAGGTGGTTTGTCTGTGTGTATTAACATCATTTGGTTAAGGAACTGGCTTCTTTTCTGAACGTATTTCTATCAGTTTTCTTTCCAAGGATACCATACCTCTTAGTTCTCTGAATTTACTCTTTCTCAAAAGCCCTCTATTTTCACTTGGCTTGCCTTCCTCTTTTCCTTCATAGGAATTAAGAACTTTATTGTTGCAAGGCCGTTCCCCCTTGGACAGCCTGCTGCCTTCACATTCCCAACCTGTTCCTCCTGGAACAGGATCAGATCCAGATGACCTTCCTCTCCATTTGTGTTTATATCTTGTTTATTTAAAAACTGTTTGGTGCAGAGGAATTCAACAGCACAATGAGGAATAATCTGACGAGCAGCTAGAACAGGGGATAAAAGGAGAGACAGAGGAAACTGCTCATGGTTAGAAGGAAAGTCTAGGGAGGGACAAGAGGATCGCCTTTGGAAATGTACAAGGCGGCTGGGAGAAGAAAGCAGCGTGCTCTGCTCCTGCAGACGAGAGCTGAAGAGCCTGCCTGGGGGAGAGGGAGGTTTGGGCTGTGTGAGGACAGCGAGGCTCTTCGGGAGAGAAGGACAAACGCCAGGAATGGTGCCACCAGCCTGGTCCTGCCCTGCCTGTTATCCCCGCCGTGCCTGGCTCTCTGGAGTGCCCGCCGCGTGCTGCGGGCAGGAGGGACGCGCCAGGCTCTGCCCTGGTGCCCAACGGCACCCGGGGCGCCGGGAGCCAGTCCCCGTTACAGCAGTGACTAACGATGTTAGACTAATTAATAAGCTATGGAAGTGTAAACAATTGTGTCAAAGGGAATTTAATTATTGGCAATATAATATGATTGTGATTAATACAATTAGGTTCTCTAATTGCATTAGTAAAACCAAAAACTAGCTCCTGGTCATTAATTTGATTGAGATTTCTAGTTAAACGAGCTTCGCTCCTTCTCGCCTCCCTGCGGTGGGCACGACCTGCGGCAGCAGCGTGCAGGCACCTCCAGGGCCTCCTGCCTGGACACGGGCTCGCAGCCCCAGCACGCCTGACCTTGGCCACCGTTTCCCACAGCCGCTCGTGGCACGGGGTGGCACCGGCCAGGCGTCACCCGGCTGCACGCGCTGCCACGGCACTGCCTGCAGCGGGGAGCGCAGGAGCTGCTCCGAGGGCACGCACGGCGACACGGGCACAGCCGGCCAGGCTGTCACCCAACGGAAAGATGATGCCATGGAGCGTGCCGGGTCGGTCCAGCACAGTCCCAGGTCCTGCCATGGGCTTGGGAGAGTGAGAATGCCTTTGGGACAGGTCGAAGCCCTCTGCTGTGCTTGTACCCCAGAAGAAAGAATAGAGTCTCCCTAATATTTTTGGATTTTTCATATGTGTCAAAGAACATTTAAAAAAAGCCCCAGTGCTGGCTGTTTCTCCAGCAGCTGAGATATCCCAGACTGTCCAAACCATGTGCACAGCTTACAGAGGACAGCAGCTCAGCTGGCTGGGCAGCAGTTCCAATTACTGATGATGAAAATCTAATTATTGATTTTAATGGGAGCTGAATCCAGCCTGAAAAATCCAGGAAAAATTATTCTGGGTTCCTGCTATATTAAAAAGGAGTGATAGAATAGCTTCATTCCCCTGTCATGCAGAAATCAGAGCTGTATAAGAGCTGCATAAAAACTTTGTCCATTGGATTTTATGTTCTTTTAAATGCAGGAAACAAGGCAACGGTGCTTATCAGAGCCGAACCTGTCCCAGGGTGCTGGGAGCGCGTGCAAGGGGCAGCCGCACTGATACGGGCCCCTCCTTCCTGGTTCGTTCTGGACCTGTATCATACTCAAAACAATAAAAAAGTGGGGCTCAATAAAATGCCATATGTCGCTCAGGCACACAGGCAGAGAGTTCCCAAGCAGAAGTGACAACTTGCTGGGATCAGGACAACATTTAAGCACAGCCTTCCGTGTTGGTTCATGCATTTTTAGACATTTGTTTGAACCAATACAGTAAATGGCCAGGTAAATTGAAAATATGCATATGCACACGCGGGAATGCAGCTTGGCGGTGGCTTTGCATGGTTCGCGGGTATGGGGTGTGCTTCCTTCAGCCCCCGCTCGCTGGGCGCAGGGGCAGGACCCGCGGGAGCACCGCCAGCGCCGCGGCTGCTCGGGGCACGGGCTGGCCTCAAGCCCTGCCGCTGCCTGCGGCCGCCTGAGCCTCCAGATTTATCACTCCTGCAAGTCTCTGAGAACTGAGACAATTTTTAAGATGTGCATTATCCACCCGCTAGACTGTGACGGCTCTTTGTGAGCTGTAACGCTCTATCGTATAAAAGCAGTATTTAGGATCTATTTTAAAATTCATATTTTCTACCACATAGAACATAACGGCTCCTTGGGAGGCAATTTAGTGATTATCAGATAGATATGTTTTCGGAGTTATTTTTTTTAAGACACACATTTATTTAGAGCCTGTTTTAGAACGTGTGCGAGGTAGCAGCTACCCCAGCACGCCCCTCCGGGCCGGCCGGTGCCTGCGGGGCGGGGGGGTCTGCGTGGAGCGCGGGGGCTCGCTGGGAGCGGCTGTGGGGCGCAGACGGGGCCCTGGGCTCTGCCCCCCGCACCCGGGCCGGCAGGAAGGCAGGGGTGCGTGGCACCGGGTGAGCGGGGAGCTGTGGAGGCCAGCCCCGCCGGGAGCGGGGGCTCAAACATTTACTCTTCCTGATGCTTCACACTGCACCGTTCGTAATAAGTTTTTAAGGATTCTGTAGTGCCTGTGTACTTCCCAACGCTTTGCTATGCAATGGTCCTGGCAGTTTGGACTAATTACCTTCCTAGATGTTGTTATTTCATCAAAAGCCTTTGAACGTGCCTTCCCTAGTGTCTGGCGAAGGCTGGTGCCTTGCCCAGAGCCCGGCTCAGCACCTCTGCTCCCACCTTCACCCCAGCCTGCAGCGCTCCTGGATGGTCCGGCCTGTGGCTGGTCTCCACTGAAAGCAGCCGGAGGGGGCTGGAGCCCCCGCATCCTGAGCCGTGCCCCGAACAGGAGGAGCAGCCCCACACCCCATCCACCCCGCTCCGTGCCCGGGGCGCTGCCGTCGGGCTGTGGCTGGAGGTTGGGCACCAGAGGAAGCAGCGAACGTGCCTCCATTCCCCGAGCCAGCCCTAGCTTGCCCCAGCCGTGCTGCGCGTCCTTGGTGCTCCAGCCCCTGTGCCCCAAGTACCGCTTTAAACCCAGCCTCTTTATGGACGACTTGTGTGATTAACGCTGCCAGAGTACCTGGAAATAATGATCCCGGTTTGCTGCTCTAATCACCGCTATCTCTTCCCTTCTGGCACAGGGAGGTATTTGAAGCTGCACTGTTTTTTTCCACGTTCACATTAGAGTTTATTAAATTCTCATTCCGATCTTAACATATTAGGTTCCTAATCCCATTACAGCCAATTAGCCTGCTCTCCATGTATTAGCGGAGTGGGTGGGCTCACAGCCGCACTGGGGCCGCGAGCGCACGAGAGCTCGCTGCAGAGCGTGGCAGAGCGCGCTCCCCTCGCCCAGGAGCACGCCGCATCCCTCGTGCAGATAAAAGCAGTGTCAGGGGTTGCCTTTCCCTGGAAACATGGGGGCTGCTTCGCTTTCTGAACTAGTGATGCTTAAGGCAGCCCTGCTCGGCGTGCACTGCCCTCAGATTGCAGGAATAGGGAAAAAAAGGGAAGAGAGAGCCCCATGCTTCAGGGGCTCCGCTGCCGTCTGCAAAGCACACGAGCGGTGATGCTGCCGCTGGGTCTCCGTCCCGGGCAGCGAAGTGCTCCGGGAGCGCGGTGAGCGGCAGCTCCGCGGAAGGAAGGGAGCAAGCATGACTAGGGAACCGGATTTGAAATGAAGGCAGAAAACCACTTTTGGGGGCAAAATTTTCCTTTGTTTATCACAAAAGGCAGATTTATGGGCTAATAAACATCTACAATTGGCCTCTGAAAAAATATACCCAGGTAGACAGGAATTATTCATTCAAATTAACTATAAATTAAAATCAGCCTAATTTACGTCCATTAAAATGGAAAAGCATATTATCTCCCATTCAGAGGAATTTGTATTTGATGCAAATAGAACAAATTCAGAAATTTTAGAAATGTTCTCTGATTGTTCATTTGCATCGTTAACCAATGTAGAATGGGACTGTGATTCAAAAATGGGAGAACAGAAGGAACAATAATTAGTTATGTAAATAATGTGGCATTCTTGTTTATAATTAGTTCAAGAATAAAATAAAATTCACGCATGTCACAGGACTAATTTTCGTATGCAAATTAACAATCAAAATTATAAACGGTAATAATGCAGTTTGGGAGAATGTGGCATTTCTAATTTATTAGCCGCGGCATAAGCTAGAGCTGATTCCAGTTGACGTTGGGAGATTTTGAAGGTACCTCTGGGATGAGAAAAACAAGCAAAAGGAGAGAAAAATGAGAGAGAAGAGGAAAAAACGGTGTGGCATGCACCTGTGTGAGGTTCCTGCCAAAGGGAAGAGAATGCAGCGCTCCCCCGGGCTCCGGGAGGATGCGGCATGGTGGATGAGGCTGGTGGTGGGTGCAGGAAAGTTTTAAAATTCTGCAACCTTCCCAGGGTCAGTGACCACGGACGTGGTCTCGCTCTTTTCCCGGGACAACGCTGTACAGAAGAAAATGAAGCTCGGAAACCCTTTCAGCTGTGGCCTGAAATGCTGCTGATTTTCACAGCAACAAGGTAGATCTCCACCACGTTTTGCAGAGTGGGTTCCACCCAGCACCCCACTGGAAATATCCATCTAATGCCATAATGCCATTAAAAAAATCTATTTCCACCCATTCCTGCCACTTGCACTGCAGACCCTGCCATGAATTTTAGTCCCTGAGGATCAGCACCAACAGCTTTCTGCAGCACCAGCTTGGGAGATCTCTTCCTTTCTGTCCCACTGGGGCTGAGGCCAGGGACATGGAAGTGACCCCCAGATTTTCTACCTTGTTCCCACCTGACCTCACTGCGAGGCCAAGGACGCGGGAGGCGCAGAAGCCTTCGCTCCCGGCCACAGCCGCTGCCCGCCCCACACGGCCCCGTGAGCCTGGGGATGCTGCAGGACAAGCAGAGCTATAGGTATGTAAGGGATTATTTGGTATTAATTATTAATTATGGCTTATCTTGCTTCAGAGTGTGGAACAGGAGTCGGATTCTGCATCAGGGAGGACAGGACATCTCGGGGAACAGTAATTCTTAGGCTTCTCTCTTAAAATATGCTTTCCACCTCAGCTCAACACTGGAGCTGAGATCTCTCAGCGGAGCAGCAGAGCCGAGACAAGCATGTTTTATAATAAAAGCAAGCCCAGTAACTTTAATTAAGGCTCCTCAGCCTCGTGCTCCCGAAGCCCTGTGCAAGGGCAGGTGGTGCGGGCTCTCCCGGATCGCCTCCGCTAGGACAACGGGGCGGCTCGGGCGGCCCCGCGAGGTGCCCCCCAGCAGCCCTGCCCCAGGCACCCGCCCTGCCCGGCCGCAGAGAGCGGGCACAGCCCTGCAGCACGCCGGGACCGCCGCTGCCGAGCTGCCAAGGTCGCAGGAGAGCCCCGGGGCCGGCAGCTGCTGCTGCTGCTGCTGCAGGGGCATCCGGAGAGCAGGCGGGAGCACCGGCTGATGCCAAACCCGCTGCAAGGCGTCCTCCGGCGGGCAGGGCACTGAGAGCGCTCCGAGCCGAGCACTGAAATCCCGCTTCTGATTCCTGCAAGCCGGGTTCCTGGAACGACACGTCTGCAACTGTTTACGCGCGTCACTTAGGCCCTTGGTTGCCAAACCACTGACTGAACCTTTCTGTCAATCCGACACTTTTAGGGTAATTTAACTTAATAATACCTTTGTCTGCACAAGCATTTGTATCTGAAGGGTTATTACCATAGGAGTTATTTTAGGTTGGTTAATGGTATGTAGTAGACTCGAAATTGACAGAGCAGCTATGCAGGCTGCTGTTCAAAGTGTTTACCTTTCAAATCCTTCCCTCACTTTACAAAACTTACTACCCTCACCTAAAAGTGCCATCATAAATTATTAGCAATTTTCCCCCAGGTTCTCATGCATCATTAATTCTTTGTTTAGAAGAAAAAAATCAAACTGTCCAGGTCTTAATTGTTATCACTTTGAGAAGAGTCTGAAATGGGTGCTGGGCCTCTTCGCTCTGTCAGGATTTTTGACTTGCTGCAGTCGATATTTAACTCATCGTGCCGGGGGGGTCACAAGGAAAGGGGGCAGGTGGAAATAAGCCTTCTAGAAAGAAGAAAGGAAAACCCTTGTAGAAAAACAGCAAGAATTTGGCAAGAGCGGGGAGGAGCCCAGTCTCCCTTCCTGCACCTCATCAACATTTTTTATTTAGGGAAACCCGTGACCGCAGGCAGCACAAGTGCCACAGCCCACCGGCCCCGGGGTCCGTGCTGCAAAACAGAGGGGAAGCAGCACTTGCTGGGAACATCCCCTGCTGCCGGCACCGCAGGGGAATATCCCCCCGCAGATTTTGTTTGCTGCGCCACACGTGTGGCAGAAGAAACGCGAGGCTCCTGCAGCGCACGCTCTGCATTGGAGGGTGCCATAAAAGCGTGCCCCGTCCCTAGGGCGCTGCAGCTGCCGCTGCCCGCTCAGAGCCGGCTCATGGCACCAGCCTCCAGCCTCCCCCCTTCCCAGTGCTGGCTTCGGGCACGGGCCAGGTTTTGAGCACAGGCCAGGTTTTGGGCAGCGAGGAGGGCAGCGCCACCTGTCCCCGTGCCAGGGCTGGCCCCTTGCTGGGTGCTGCCACCGGGTCCCCGCCAGGTCCCTGCGCTGCCACCCCTGGGGCAGGTGACCTTGAGGTGGCTTTGCTCTTTGGCTCAGCTGCAGCCGGAAGATTAAATTCTGCTCCTGTCCTGGGAATCTGATGATAAAAAGTCCTTTCTAGACAGAATCCAGATAATGAACAGCTCCCTGGCTTCACAGGGGAAGAGGGAGTGTGGAGTTATTACTGCATTAAAAAATCTCCAAAGTCAACTAAATTCACCACAGAAGCCGAGAACCAGAATTCTTCTTCATTACAGCAAGGTAGTGCATTAAACATTATAAATAACGCTATGCTAATTGCCAGATGGGCAGCGTGGGGAGCTGCGCTCAGCCTGCAGCAGCCGCCCTCTCGCCGCTCGCCCTCGCTCCCCCCCGCTGCCCACCGCCGCTCCGCCATGGCCGTGGGTGGCGGGTTCAGTAGGAAAACGCGTTTCCAGAAACACGCTGCGGTGTGTGAGAGGCGAGTGGCACTGGCGGCTAATTGCCAGCCCGTGGCGAGCGGAGGGCTCCTGTCCCGCCGCCCGCCCTGCCCAGCGGCCGATGCCCAGGGTGAGCTCCCCTCCCGCCGGGCTGAGCGCAGCCTGTGATCCAGCCAGCCAGTGGGGCTGCACGGGCTTCTCCAGAACGTTTTGCCCATAATCTGTTTGGTTTTTGTTTGTTTGTTTTTGTTTTTTTAAGATAACCTGCAAGAAGCTGGGAGAAGCCCATCAGCCGACAGGCCCCGGCGGGCGGGCGCGGAAATCTGCAGCAGGCAAGGAAAAGGGCGGCCCCAGCACCGCAGCGCAGCGAGGCCACGGGGCTGCACGCTTGTGACAGGCAGGAGTGGTGCGAGGCCAGAGAAGAGACTCGTGTCCATGTTTTCCCGACAGTCGGAGACTCAGCTTCAGCAGCCAGTGGAGACGTGAAACCTAATTCAGCCCCGTCCCCTCGGTACAGCCGGGCTGAAGGGACCTCAGGTCCAGCCTTGGAGCCGATGCCGATGGTGCGTTAAAGAGGGTGAGCGAGGATGAGGGCGACCTGCATCAGGTGTCCCTGCTCAGATGTGGTGGCTCGGGGCTGAAGCAGGGGACCTGGTCCCTCGCCCTGCGTGGCCGGGATGTCACCGACCGCAGCGCGGCTGCACAGCGGTGCAACAGCAGCCACGGAGTCACAGGGCCTGGGGCTGGGGGTGCTTTTAGGTACAAATACTGCGCTTTAATTATCCAGAACAAAAGGAGAGGACGGGCCGAGATACACAACAGCTGCAGTAAACAATGCTGTGACAAGTCCCGGGTATTACTCACGGGCAAACAGGGAAGCGGAACATATATCTGGGAGGGTATTCAGCTACCCGCTAATTAAAAAAGCCTCTGACTGCTGGAGACAGTGCTAATTCATAGAAAGTGCGGTCCCCCCGGACTGTGTTTTGGGCAAGAAAGGATTTACACCTTGTAAAAAGTTATTCTTTATATGAAGGTTGTGCTTAATAGGAATTTTTCAGGAGAGTTTGTTAAACAAGAAAGGAACTGAGCCCCTGATGGAAAGTCTTTTGCTTTCCTCATCTTGCTTTCATTTAGCTAAAGCCATAGCATCGCTCTTGCAGACACAGCTCACACCAGCTTTCATTTGTCCGCTCAGCATGTCACACAGCCCAAACCCTCTGTCGCCATAACGTCACCACTGTCACGTCTGAACTCCGAGCTAAACCATTCCGGCTGGGTCAATGGATTTTATGTTCCTCTCTCTGGTTCAAGGGGGTT
The DNA here is from genome assembly GCA_013399115.1 of Anseranas semipalmata. Lineage (NCBI taxonomy): Eukaryota > Metazoa > Chordata > Aves > Anseriformes > Anseranatidae > Anseranas > Anseranas semipalmata. Next base: position 40,658 of record VXAA01002705.1, on the reverse strand, counting down.
GTAGAAAGCCAGCATCTTGCAGCGTTCGCCTGCTCTCCCTGATAGATTATTTTCTGGGAGATGGGAATGATGCAGGAAGATGCCAAGCGTTCTCATTGCCTTCCCTTGCCTTGATAGGAAGCAGCAAGGGCTATTTAGAGATGGCAGAAACTTTCAGCGTGAAGATGCTTTCTGACCTTCAAAAACATCATTGCAAAATTGCCAGAAAACAATCCAGCAGGCAAGCTGAGCCAAATCCAAACCCGGAGGTTCACCCATCACTGCGCACTGCGAGCAGACGTCTCTGACAGCATAGAATAAAAGCAGAAATAGCAATTTCTCACTGAAGATCGCGCCTGACATCTCTCTGACCTGTAAGCAGCAGGGACTCTCTGCACACAGGTATAGCCTGTTTGTTTGCTGTTGCTTTAGTTGACACTGCTGATTAGAGAAGACAGCCAGACAGTTGGACACAGCGCGAGGGAGCAGACGCTCCGGCCAGTGATTGGGATGCCTCCCTCTGACCCCAAACCTGAGTGCTATTGCCCTGCATCTGCAGCTAAATAAACGAAGTAAATCATCCTGGCAGATAGATAATTAAATAATTATCAGCCACTTAATAACAAGGAGTGGGTGTTCAGCATTAGCATATTAGACAGTGTCTTTAAGGGCTAATTGTTGCATTACATCAGAGTTACTCATTCATTATTCTTGTCATTTCGGGTGATAATTTGCACTTTAGGAGACAGAGACAATTTTAGCAGGCAATTAGAGACATGTCAGGCTTGGCCTAGTGAGTTACTGTCACAATTATTGCATTTTTTCCGGTGTCCTCATTTGCAGGAGTGTATTTAAGGGCAGTCTGGTAATTTTATGGTTAGGCAAAACAGGCATCGGCACCAGGAGACACAGCCTGGGCTGGGAACAAACCCGGCGCTGGCGGGGCCGGGGGCAGCACCAGGGGTGCCGCTGGCTCCAGCATGAGCAGGGGCTGCCTGCGCCCTGGGCGGGCAAGGGGGATGCTGATACCACACAGGAGAAGAAAACAAAAGAAAAAGGGGTGCTGCTTTGCTCATGGAAGTGTGTTACCATATGCTTGTTCGGGCTCCCATGCAGTTCTGGAAGCCGGTCCCATCTGACAGTGGTCACTGGGAGGAGCGGTCTGCGTCTGAGCTCTCTCCCCTCCTTCACCCCGTGCCGCAGGCGGCAGTGCCCTGACCTCCCTGCTGGGCATCCCCGCCCGGCGTGCGGAGCAGCCAGCGGGGGGGCGGGTGCGGTGCCACAGGGCCCCGCGGGCACCCGGCGCAGAGCCCGGCTCCGCTCCCACCGTGCGGCTGCTCCGGGCTGCGCGGGGGCACCTGGTGGGGCCTGAGCACGGGCTGTCCCAGCGGCAGCAGCAGAGCATGAGGGTTCATCGCAGAGACGTGCTCTCAGAAACTCCGTGCCCGTTTGCCAGCTTTCACTTTTCAGTAAAGCTCTGCGAAATAATCCCAATTGCTATAAAACAGCCACGTGAGGGACTCGAGTGCCTGCGCCGGCTATGAAGTAGTGAGGGCGCGGAGCTTCATGAAGACTCTCCTCGGCAGCAGAGCTCCCTTTGCCAACCCAAAGGCGCAATCCCGCGCTTTGCACCTGGGCTTTCAGCAGAGCTGCTGCGGCGTGTGGAACCTCAGAGCACCGATAATGATGGGGATGAGGACGCCCCCAGCCCACAAGCCCCGTGTCCCAGCCCTGGCAGCTGCCGTCGGTTGCCTGAGGCAGCTCGGCATGGGCAGAATTTGGGCAGGGAAGCCCAGGCCTGTAGTGTGCAGCAGGTGAGACCGCGGCCCTGCTCCCGGTCCCACCCCGTACAGCTCCTGACCCCCGCCGCCTGTTCAGGGCCTAGCCACCACTTTCACCATCCCCTTGGCAGGTCCCTGCCAGCAGCACCGCAGCCGCACCCAGGCGGTGCCGCCTCTGGCCGAAGCCAGGAGAGCGGCGGCGAGCGCCGGCGCGGGGAAGGGAGCTCCCCTGGAGAACCGCGCGTTTGCATATCAGACAGATGCAAATTGTACAGCTCCTTCATCAGCTAGACTAAATATAATGATGCGCCCCGTGATTCTACAGACCAACCAAGCCTGAGAATTATGGCAAGGATTAAATATTTCTTAAACTACAATTGAAGGGAAAAGCTAGATATGTAACAGATGCACCTTGGGATACATGCATTATAAGGGTATATACAGTCAAATAGAGTTAATTAAGCTAAAACCACAGTAAATCTGTCAGACCCATATTAACACTATAGTCAAAATTGTGGAAAATATAGTATTTTCTATAATAAATCCTGTTCTGTTACAGATTTATGTTGGCGTCTGCATAGTTACCATAGTTTTACAATAATCATTGATCAATCAAAGTTTTATGACAAAACTATAATTTTACTGTGTTTCTTTCTTACTTAGTTTCCTAGTTTGCTTAATTCCCAGAATGCAATACAGTAAATCTTTTGATCTGAGATATTAAGTAGATAATAAGAATGCCATATAAGATTTGCTTATATTTTAAACTGTCTTTACAAATGATTTATAATTAGGACCAAATCTAAGACAAAACATTATTAAAGTCCAAACCTTCCATAAATTACTAGAGTTTGCTTATGCCTGTAGTAATTTATTAGGGTTTTACTACAGTATTTTCTCTGGTGATATCCAAAGCTTTATATGTCATAAATGGAAAATATGAGTTTATAAACCATACAGAAAACTAGAATGATCCCCAGTGACCTGAGATGACAAACTCATACTCTGATATAACGTCAAAATCATTTTTCAGTGGAAATATAATGGTACAGATAATACAATTGTGCCAGACTCAAAATGCATCTTTCTTTTTTTAAAATTAAATCTTTATTTATATGGTTTTTTAAGTTATCCCATTTACAGAAGGTATATAACCTGTAGCTAGGCTGGCTGAAGGAAATGCTCTGTTCGTGTTTCCTGGCATCACACAGAGCGCTCTCCCAGGAAAGCCGCTGTGCTGAGCTGTGGCAGGCGCTGGTGCTGGGCTCTGCCGGTGCCCAGTGCTGGGCTCTGCCGGTGTTCGCTGCACCGCGGCAGCCGGCTCCCGACCCTCTCTGCTGGGTAGGAAGTGGACAAAGCTGCAGAACAAGAATTGAACACAATGCTAAGCCCCTCTCGGCACTACCTGCCTCCGCGCCGATGCGATAATTTCTGTCTCTGCCCCTTTTTGTAGCTCTCTTCTCTGCCCATGGCGCTGCCGAGCCCACAAACTGCACGAGCCCATCCACGGGGCATTTGTGAGCCGCCCTAGAAGTAACCAAACATTTAATTTTCCGCTGTGATCTGGCTGCGCTGGAATGACACGGCTGCGTCGCACGGGGCACCGCGCGGCTCGGCGGGGCGGGCGCGTGACGGACAGGCAGGGGCACGGGCAGCGGCACGGAGTGCTGCACGAGGCTGTAGGCAGCGACGAGTCAGTCAGTTGGACATGAAGATGAAAGCTAGATGCGGGGAATTTCAGTTTGCTGCTTGGCTGCTGGAAAGGCCAAGCGCTGGGTGCAGGCAGACAGCTGAGCGAGGAGCCACCGCTTCCTTCAGTAAAAGGCTCCTTCCTCACGCTTCAGAGCAACCTGCAAATAGCAGCAATGAAACCCGCCGCCCGTTTAGTCATCTGTTAAAACAGAGAAAAATAAAATAAAATAACAGATAAGAAGACAAAAAAGACTGATGCAAAAGCCGTACTAGTGCGCAGTTGTGGCCGTCTCTCGAGCTGCTCCATCACTGCTCCACTGTTCGTGATACCATCAGAAGGCACTGATTGAATTGCAGGTTTGTTATCAGTCTCTCGCTATCCATCACCGCAGATAATCCTTTAGCTCTGACACCAGATGATGATGATCTCTGTTGTACACCTGGTACGATGAGCCCAGGATGCTCTCCAAAGCCACAGAGATTGTTTTAGGCAAATCACACTGCAAACAGCCGAGCAACAGCGGAAAGGGACAGGCAGCCTCGCCGAGCAGCAACTTCTGTCGGAATGTCTTTAGTTGCCGAGAACAGCACCAAAAAGGCAGAGATTTTTCCTGAAAGCGATTTGTATTCCTGAGAACAATCACTCATACCTTGTCTGCTGTGTTTTGTGGGGTGGATGTATAATTTCAAGTCTATTCGATAACACTGAATTAATCTGCTCCTGGGTTTTGCCGAGATGTGGATGCTCAGGAAAACAATTCAAATTAAACTGCCATGCAAACGGAACACAGATTAGTTAACTTGCACTAAACTCATTTGTGGACATTCATTCAGAACTAAAATCCTGTTAATTTGGTTTAGTTCAATTTATGAGCACTTTAATTCTAAATAAAACTTTCACCACAGGAGGGGATTTAATGAGGTTTAGCTAATCCACTGTAAATTCATACCTTAAATTAATTCTAATTAAATTTCCTGAGCAACCCTGGCAGAGCAGGACCAAAGGCAGCGGGCCTGGGGCGGGCACTGGACCGGCCCCAGCCCCATCAGCCGGGCACCGCGCTGGGGGCCCTGGGCTGGGAAATGGCCGGGGGCAGCTCGGCCCCATAGCAGCGGGAATGCTTTGCAGCAATGTCATACTTTAAACAGGAAAATTTCAAAGTGATTCTCGCAGACTTTGCTTTTGTATTTTCCTACTATCAACACATTGTATTACGTTACATCAGTGTTATCATTTATCTTTTACACTATTGTATGTGTTTCGCAGCATTGTGACTTTGCCTAAGTAGGATGATTCACTGTTATCAAGGGAAAGTCTTTCAACATTCCAGAGCCGAAATTGCAAATTTCTGCTGAGAGTTTCAAAGTTTAATATTGCATGCCAGTATAGTTTTGATTTTTTTTACAATATAGTTCCAATAGATAAAAGATTTTATTCCGACAGAATCTCATTATTAGTCATCGCTAGAAGCTTTATTGTTCTGCCTTTTTTCTTCACTCTATTGTTCATTATTTGTCCTGCCTTCAATCCATTCTGCCCCAGTTTAGGGCTTCCCGCTCAGTTCTTGCCTTCTTGTTCCTTAGTGCCAGGAATTATTTTCTGCTTGGTCTGTGTTCGGCCCAGCTCGGCTGACGAAGCTCGCTGCAACGAGAACTTCCGAGTCCAGCCGTGGCTGAGGAGCTTGTTCGGGATTTCAGCACTCGGCGCGGGAGCGGTGGGGAAGCAGAGTGGGGCTGGTGCCTGGTGCTGGGAGCACGCCCAGCCGGAGACAGCTTATGGACAGATTGGGGTGAAGTGATGGAGAAGAAATACAAACAACCTGACAAGCTTTATGCCAAAGGCACATAAGCAAGCTGTGATCCGGGCAGGCAGTGTCCTGCTGCCGCAGAGCAGCGTGCGTGGGAAGGTCCCACAGCACTGAGTGCTCCCAGGGTGTCTGCAGCAGAGATGCCAGATCCAGCCTCAGCGGTACTTACAGACACAGTACAAATTTAATTATCTGTTATTTTATTTGCAATTTCATGTCCCTGAGGAAATAACTGCCCTGAGGAAATAACATGGACCCTGCACTGGCCCAGGACCAGAGCAGGGAGCATGGGGTGCGTGGGGTGCGTGGGGTGCATGGGGTGCACGGGGTGCAGGGGGTATGGAGCGCCTGGGGGCTGGGACATGTGGCCCCACAGCAGAGCTGCCACCAGCGCTGTGCTTGGGGTCTGCGCTGTAACGCCGATATTCCCCCCACCAGGACAGCACCAGCACCGGCTCCCAGTGACAATGGCAGCAGCCAGCCCTTGCACAGCAAGGCAATTAATCAGGGCCATTAATTCTCAGTGTCTCCTGAGGTGAGGGACATCTCAGTCCCCTTACAGAGGCAGAAGCTGAAGGAAGGTGCATGTGCTCTCCAAAGAGAGACTTGTGGGGAGAAATCATAGCAAAGGGAAGGCACCCTGGCTGCGGAAGTGGATTCAGCCTGTGCACCAGCAGCCAAATCCAACGCACCCATGGCCAGAACCTGCCCCACACGGACGAAAGCTCCCACTTCCCCGGTCCACGTGTGCCACATCCCCGTCCTGCCCTGCCCGGTCCTGGGCCTCGCAGGATGCCCTGCCCTGGAGCCAGCTGCGGCCCTGCTGCTGGAGGACCCCGCGCAGCAGCCCCCCACCTCTGTCCCCTTGGGGACAACGCTCCCGGTCCCTGTCCTCTAGTAGGGAGGGGAGCGGAGAGGAGCCCGCACTGAAATACAGACATATGCAGATTACACCATTAATTTTTTATGTGAATTCAAAAAATTCAGTGTTGACTTCATGACGCAAATAGGTATGAAAATTCTGGTGAGCACGCTCATTGTTACAGAAATCAAATGGCTGAACAGCCACTAATGAGGCAGACAAGAAGCTTCACTCATCCTCTGAGGATTTGAAGGCAAGAAGAGAAGAAGGAGCGCATTACATTATTCATGCTGCCTTGTTTGAGTTTCAAATCATGGGAAGTCACAGCGAAGGGGGATTTGGGATGTGCTGGTGACCCGCCTGGCTCGGGGAGGGGGCATGAGAAGCTCTGTCACCTTGCTGACAACCTCTCAGCGCAAACCCGACTCTTGCCTGGCTGCCACCTCCCTGCCCGCGGGGAGCCAGCTGGGCCAGCGGGAGGGGGGGGGACGCTCCGGGGACGCTGCAGGAGCCCGTGCGTGGTCACTGCCACGGGGAGATGCTCTCGCAGCGCCACGCAGCCCCCAGCCGGGGCTGCAGCAGCTTCCCCGCTTCCCTGGGTGCTGGCGTTATCCAAGTGTCTCTGCTCCGGGCACTGCACGGTGGCCACACAGAGGAGTGGATGCGCAGCGGCGGGGCAATCTGCGCTGCTCGCAGAGCCCAGGGGAGCTGGAAGCGCCCGGGCCGGGCTGTGCTCACCTGGGAACCCCACAAGCCCGAGCCCATGCCCTGGGAAATGCACCCGAACTGCTCCCTGTGCACCCCTCCCTGCCCGCCCCGTGCAGCCACTGTGCAGGTGGGCATGTTGTGTTGTTAACTGTTTTAAACAGCCTGTTTTGTGCTGCAACACATGCAGAGTCCTTTTAGAGGAAAAATAAAGGGAAAACAAAGGATAATAACCGACTGGAGAGGTAGGCATGTGGGCAAGTGTTCCATAAAGCAGAGACAAGGCATACGGTATAACTGTTGACCAAGCACTCACAACTAATAAACAGATTCCCTGAGTACTTCTGCATTTTGTAATTATTACTTACCCATAAAAATCCCTTCTCCCTCCTGCCAACATTATCTTAGTAAACTTTATGAGTGCTCATGAGGTTAATGCAGAACCATAAATCTGCAATGGGTCGAACAAGTGAGAGGAGAGGAAGTGTTCGTAAATCTGTTGGAATTGCTCCAGTTTGTTTATTTAATAAAATACTGTTTCATAAAAACGCTCACAGACTGCGGCGGCGGGAAGAGAGGGGCCGCGTGCTGCCAGCTCTGCCTTGCGCACAGCTGGCTGCCCTGTCTGTCTGTCTGTCTGATGCACCACATGCCCGCAGCCTGCCCTGCCCCAGTGCTGTTTTCCCGGCATCCTTTAATGGCTGTGTTCAGTGTTTTAGATCGTGTAGGACACCAGGGCACAGGTGGAGCGGCGGGGGAGCAGCTCGGGGTGGGCGCGCACCCCCAGGCCCGGCCCGAGGCTTCCCGAGGGTGCTGGCAGCGTGGGGGCCGTCAGGGCCACCCCTGGTCTCGGCTCCCTCTGCACGGCCAGCGCGGGGTTAAATCTGCGCCTCGCCCTCCGGAGCCGGGGTGTGTTTGCCTGGATCTCACGCTGGAATTTGAAATCCACAGTTACAAGGAAACATTTATTTTCTTGCCCTTCAATGATCAAACAAGTGGCGTTGAGGCACAAGGAAGCGGAATTTCCATTAGTAGAGCTGTTTTCTTTTTGCTGTAAAATATCAAATATTTTGACATTTCCATCAGACTTTTCTTTGTATCAAAGCTTTAATGGCAGAATAATCTCATGGCTTTTAAACTTCATAGGTTTTCAGATTTCTGAGCCCTCCCTACTGCGCGAGGGGACACTTCTGAAGGTACCTGCTCCTCCTCTCTCAAAGACCGAAGGGCAGGTAACAGCAACAGGAGCCCCGTGCCGAGGCAGGCGGGACGCTGGGGCCAGGGCAGCGCCCGTCCCCTCTCCGGGGGGCGGCTGCTGGGTCCCGGAGCGACGCGCGCTGCGCTGTGGCATTGGCGTGCGGTAAGCTATTGTCCTCGCTGCTGTGTTTGACAGCCAGGGAGATGAACACCAGGGCATCATCATCACCCGCGTCATGTTCGCAAGATGGAAAAACAAGCGCGTCATTTAAGGGCGAGATCCATCACGATGCTCTGCACTCTCGGCAGAAACCAGCACTGGTCCCACTCACGCCGAGCTGCCGGATCTCTAGCAGCTCCCCGAGGGCAAGTCCCTGCCCCAGGTCCTGCCCAGCCTGCCCAATGTGGAATGGGCCAATTCTGCGCTGCGCCCAGGCCGAGATCCTCCGAGTGCCAGCGGGGGCAGCCGGGAGGCCGCTGCCTCTGGGCAAGGGGAGCGGGCACCCTGCGGGCCCCCGACATCTCACTGAGCCGAGACAGGCTCAGGGCTGTGCAACGGACGTGCTCCCTTCTCCCTGCTGGTTTTCTCAACAACCCCCTGCAAGCACGGGAATTTCAGCAGTGTTTGCGCTGCTGTGCGAAGCAGAGGGTCAGGAGAGAGCTGGCACCCGTGTGCTGGTGGCAGCGTGGCTGAGGGCTGGGGACGATGCAGTGCGCCCAGGGGCCGTTGGGTGATTTCCACGCAGGGGCCGAAGGGATCCCCCATGGTTTGTAGCATCTGTGAGCCACAGGTTATGTGGGATTTGTTTTGACTTAGTTATTTTGTCCATTTATCCCCAGGCCTGTGGTGTCCATCCAAACCAAAGCCTCCCCTCAGTACAAGCTGCAGTTGGGTCCAATATAGACACGGGTGCTCATAGCTGCTGCTTTCACAGCAGGGCTGGTTTTTGAGGTCTTGCAGGCTCCAGGTCTTTGAGATCTCCAGGCTTGCAGTCACCTATATGCTATTTTTTGGCCCTATTCTGTGTATCTCGCTTGTTATCTGCTAGCTGCCAATTCCTGCTGCTGACCTCCAGTCTCCTGTTTTGGGGCAGCAACCACGCAGAGTGCTCCGCGGGAGCTGCTGAGCCGTGCTGCCTGCCCCGGCCCGCCGGCCCGCTGTGCTCCGCCAGGGCCAGCTCGTCTCCCGGACCATTTTCCTTGCTGAAACCAGAACCCAAGGCAGGCCCAAGTCAGCAGTAGCTGTTTGGTGACATGCTGCTGCTGCATCTCGCTGTCTGCCTGTAGTGCGGTTCCTGCACCCAGAAAGGCAGCGTCTGTGCTAATTCTGTCTGGTCCTTTGGCCTCCCAGATGCTTCTGCCCACAGCTGCATCGATGCGTGATGCCCAGCGTGGGCTGGCGGACCTTCCCTGGGCGCATTTCTCCATCACTCTCTGCAGCCTTTCAGCTCGGTGATGCCTGGGTGCCCTCATCAGCTTTAGTTTTCTGTGTGTTTCCACTGGCCAGCACAGTCTTTTGAGTACACACTCCTGGTCACAACAGCTACCTTCCCATTTTTTTCTACTTTGCTTGATTTTCCCTTTCCCATTTGCTACAGCACAGCCTGGGAATCCTGCTGCTTCCTTCATGCCTCCCCCGCGAGGGAGCGGTGCCGCAGCCCCGTGCCAGCTCTCCACCGCGGGTGCCTGGCTGCTCTCGTACATCAGGTAGCAAGGCGATGGAAGCGAAGAGATAGTGAGCTGAAAAATGGGTGCTGGAGGAAGACGGATGAGCGCACCGTTGCCATGGCGATGGAGGATGCCAAGGGTGCTGCGGGGCTGCTCCAGCCCGGCGCTTCGGTCCCTGGGGTCTGCGGGAGGGCGAGCGGAGGAGCAGAGCAGAGGCACCAGCCTGAGGTGAGGCATCGGCGCAGGAGAGGGGAAGCAGGGCCGTGCTCTGGAGAGCCAGCGAAGCCCTCCAGCGCTGCCGGGGTCTGGGAGGCTCCAGCGCCAGCCCACCGCCCTTGTCAGACCCGGGGGCCAGGAGAGGAGCCCCCAGCCACCAGGCAAAGCCTGGAGGAAACCTGCACATCCCGGGCCAAAATCAGACAGCGGTGAAGGGGCGGGCGGTGAGCGCGGGCAGAGGAGCTGCAGCCCGGCTGAGCTGCAGCAGCCGATGGCTCCCAGGGGCGGCCCAGCTCTGCCCCGCGCGGCTGGGAGCAAAACGGGAGTGAGTTACGGAACCCTCCAGCCTCTCCATTTTCTGGTGGCACCTAAGTGTCTTCTTAGAGAGAAATTGCTTTGCAGTTACTGTTTATCTCACTTTGATAATAATCTGCTTAATGTCTTGTGTCAAAGTAATTACAGTGTAATTGTTTTTCTTTTCTTAATAACAGGTATTTTAATTGCTGCAGGGTTCAACAATTCCGCTGTGGGAACACCTGGTTCTATGCTCGTGGCCTCCGCTGCGTGGCTGTGGGGGCTGACCCGTGCCTGTCCCCCTGACGGGCGGCATCGCCTGCAGCACCTCACCGCCGTCCCCCGGGCGCTTCTCCCGCTCCGTGCCCCCAGCTCCCTGCCCCCAGCGGGGCGGCCTGGCCCGGCCCCTCGGCCCGCGCCCACCTCCCGCTTCTCCCCTCTGCGGGCATCACCGCTCCCTCGCTGGCACCGCTCCCGTCGGGTCCTGCCACATGCTGTCTTCTTCCTCTGCCTCTCCTTCCTCCCCTCTCCCCTTCTTCCCCTCCCTCCTCTTCCTCCCCTTCTCTCCCCCCCCACTCTTCACCTCCCTGCCCGGTCTCGGACTGTTCGGACTCTCTCTCCCCTGTTTATGAATGTGTTCAGTTTCTTCTTTTCCATTTGTTTTCTCTAGACATCAATTTTTCAGGCTGGGTAGCTGAGGATAATTAATTAATGATTCATAGAAATACTGCAGCTATAATACATAATTAGAGGACTGTTCATAACCTGTTGCTGAGGCAGTTATCAGTAATGTCACAATAATGAAGAGATGCTTTTCAGCACGTTTCAGAAGCCCTTACAGAATCAAGTAGAGGGACTAATTTATGTCTCTGTAAGACTCGGGCAAACACCTTGGAGCACTGCAGCGCGTAAGGGCACTTCCCTTCCCCTCCAGCGCCCTGCAGCCGCCTGGGTGCAGCAGGCGGGGGCTGCGCCAGCGCACGGCGCTGCCACTGGGCTGTGTCCCCGCTCCCTGCCCCTTCCCAGGGGCTGGGGACCCGCTGCGGTGCGGATCTGGGACCTCGCCCAGAGGCTGATGGGCTCTGAACGCAGAGTGACGAGTAACGTAAATAATGTGGCTGTTACATTTAAGATAATTTAACCCGTTGTTAGTTCTGTCATTTAGAAATCTGCAAAAACCAAAGAGTGGCTGCTGTTTTGTTTTCAAGGAAAACCACGAGGCTTTGCCTCTTACGCCAGTGAGCGACGGGCAGGTCCGAGCGAACCATGCGGGAGCCTCTCGCGAGTGCTTCGCTGCTCGTTTCGAGGACACCTCCCCACTGCGCTCCCCAGTGCAGCCGCGGGTGCCAGCGCTTTGCCCGCGCTGGGTCCCGCGCTCGCTCAGGGCGAGGTTTCCATTCAGCTGCATCCTACCGCAAGGTGTGCAACGTATCGCACAAGGTGCCATTTTGAAGCTAAGTGCGATACTACAATAATTACAGAGAGATTAAACAAAGACAGCTCTCAGCAGGGAGGAATTACGGGTAAGAAGGATCCTGACAAGAAAATGACGATGAAGAGTGGCCCGAAGAGAGTTATTCGAGATTAATAACTTTGCTATTGGAGGCGTTTTTTGAGCATAAGGGCAGACATAGCCGCCCTTGGAAGCTTCTGGAGGGGCACTCGCCGAGCTGTGCCCACCACACCGGTGTTGGTTTTGCCAGCACGTAGCCCACCAGCCCCCGGCCAGCAAACCCCAGCACACCCACTTGGGGTGGGAGTTGCAGCAGGGCCATGGGCACCAAAAGCTGCCTTATTGGCCCAAAATTTGTTTTCCACCAGGCCAGAAGCAGCTGAACGGGGCCCAAGCCAGTTTGCTGCCCCGAATCCCTCTCCCCAGGGCCTGGCAGTGCGTAGGGTCCTGTGCCACTGCTAATAAAGGCTGGACGTGTCTGCAGTCACCTCTGGCCAGCCGGCCATTCGCGTTTTCCTTGCTATCACGACAGTCGTGGCTCCAGAGGGCTCCCGGGGCGGTGCCGAGGAGCCGCGGTGGTGGTGGGCAGCGGCAGGGGCACGCTGAGCCCCAGACAGCCCCAGGGGGACGGGGACACAGGGCGGGGGGGCCTCAGGGCACAGCCGAGCACCCCCTCGCCCTGCCCGCCCCGAGCGCTTCGGCTGCTCGAACCCTGGCGAAGGCGGGGGCAGCCCCGAGCCCTGCCTCGTCCCCGCTGACCCCGTGGGCTCCTCCGGCTTCCCCACAGGAGGCGATCAGACTTTTTTCTCTCGCCTCTTTTTTTTTAGTACCGCAGGGTGTAAAAACCAGTCTTCCTATTAGGGGCTAGACACATTCAGAGACTTAATGATAGATTAAATACCAAATACCTTAACATTTGAAAAATGACATTTATTATACAGAGTTGTAAATAGAGAAAAAAAAAATGACAATAGAACACAGTGTAGATCTTACATAAACTGCACCAGTTCTGTGTAATGACTATGATAATGTCAGTGCTAACAAGCAGATAATTGGCATCACTGAGATAATTTTTGGCACCTTATGCAGAGGGGAAACTGTTCTGCATAATTATTTTACCTAGGAATATTCTTCATTTAACAGGTCTATTTGCATAACGGTTAGAACTTTTTAAGCTATAAAGGGTGTTTAATACATTGATTTGTTTTATCCATGAAACAATTGTTTATTCATGAGAACTGGCACCTGAGGACTTTAGTAATTAAGCAACAGTGACCCAGTTGGATGCAACAGCCTTTTATTGGATTTACAGGTCCAGGCGGAGGCAGGATTAGCAGACCACTCACAAACACCGAGCAGGCTTTTATGGGTGTTATAAAGCCGAGTCATTCCCTGTAGTAAAACTTTATTTCCTTAACTTTTACAGAGTTGACAACTTTGACATTTCACTGTTGGTGGAATGCACCTGCCTGGTGGCTGTGCGTCCCCAGGACGGTGGCTCTCCCAAGGCACGTGCATCCCATTGCCAGTGCCTTCCCAAGGACTCCACAGGGTCAGGAGAGGGTCTGGAGGCACAAAGCAAAATGCACCCTGAGCACCGGGACCCCTGTGCAAGGCACCGCGGTGAGCCGGAGGAACCGCGACCTGCTGGCAGCGGGGTAAAGCAGCTGTGACTGGAGCAGAGCTAACCGGAGAGAGCCACCCGCACTTGTACATCCCCGCGCGGACGGTGCCATCCCGGCACTGCATGCCCGTGCTGCTCTCCCCTGCACAGAGCCTCTGCTTGCACATCCGCAGCACCCTCCTGGTGCTTGCACCCTCTCTGCGCTTGCACCCTCCCTGTGTTGCACCCTCCCGCAGCGGTAAGGCAGAGAGCAGCCGGCTGCCGGCAGAGGTCCTTGCCTCTTCCCTTGAGACACGTAGCAGCAGCAGCAGAAGAGATTCTCCTCTGGTTCTCATGCACATCACTGCCTTGCAATTAAGAAGGGGCATGCAATAAAATAGACGAGCAGTGTGATGCATGCAAGCCGTGTTTATGTAGTAATTATAATTGGATCGGCATATAGTAGGTCAGTATTACCAACACATTTCAGTGCAGAGATGAGTGCATTTTTCAGCTCAAGCGCAGTCTTGACAGGTCAGGCTGATGAGCTTTCTCAGTGTCCCGGCAATGTCCCTGCAAGCATGTGCCAAGCTGTCTGGAAACATAAAAGATGCTGGACGCCAGCCTTGGCTTCCTAGCGCAAGCACAGCTCTGGCCAGGGGCCAGGTGCTCAGTGGTGCTTTCTCTAAGGCTCTGAGCATCCCGCATTTGTCTTCCTTTGCCACCCCTGACTCGAGGGAACCTCACGTCATCCTTGCCAGATTCTGTGCTATATATCAGACCCAGGTTTGTCCCATCCAAAGTGCATTTCCAAAACAAGGTATGAACTCTGGCTTAGACTGGCTGTTCCATACCAGAACCTCAGCATGTTCATCAGCGCAGCCCTGATCAGCATGATTCATAGCAACCCTGAAGCTTAAAGTCTGCATTGGAAAAGTTCAAATTCCCCACAGGTTACACTTTGACACTTACTTGGCTTCCCTATTTCCATTTCTGAATCTGCTGGCAAACAGTTCCTGTAGCTAGGGAAGCACCAGATACTCTCTGACAAACACTTTGCATCCAGCAAAGCATTCTTGACACTTGGAGAGAAGGAAGCACCACTTGAGAGCCCACCATTGTCTGAAATTTCCTAGTGGACACTCAGAGCCTCTAATGCCATCCTCCTTTCATCCTTGTACCTCATGCAGCCATTACTTACAAAGAAAACCCTCAGAGAATATAATTACAAGCAAGAACTTTGCCAGAAACCAGTGCATCATTAAAGAACCTTTTAAACTCTGGTCTTATGAAAAACACATCCAGTCCTTTAGATCCCACATCAACAAGGCCCAAAAGAATTGTTAGTAAATCATTGCTGTGGCTTTGATTCTGCAAGGTCTTGCGTATCCCTAAAGTTTCAACCTGTGAGAACTCCTATTGACTACCAAATTAATCATAGGTTTAAGTACCTTGCTGAATAAGAGCCCTAGAAATGATTTGCCAACAGTCTTATTGCCAAGCAGCTCCACACTCTGCCGAAGCAGAACCAGACATACAGGCAACGTCTGGATTCAGAAGTTTTAAACCAAAGCTCTGCTCCCAGGGTTGTTACCCGCTGCTGTGCTGGTGCAGGCACGCTTGCCCTGGGGAGGGCGGCCAGGCAGGGCTGGTGTCCTGCAGCAGCTCGGCTCACCAGCCGAGGGGGGATGCCCTAAGGTTCAGTCTGTGTAGCTGTGATATTGCTACTTTAATTTCTGTTAGCTTTTCTGCTACCTGACCAAGTAAACCTTGCTTGAGATGAGCAGCAAAGTAATCAGCATGCTCGCATGTGCACGCACAGTGTGTGCCCCAGGCTCACAGGGTCGGAGACTTCCCAGTTCCTTGCACGACGACACTGATTTTGAAAGTAACACTTCCAGGGCCAGCTGAAATATGTGTTAAATCTGATTGAGCTAGAGTGTTATCAGCAGCAATGTAGCTCAGGGAAAGTTCTGGCACATTGTGCAGCATGTTTTACTGATCACGCATGCATCGAGTCCAGCTTGCTGTCAAACGACAAGCACTTTCTGGCGGCGAAGCTGACCTCCATGGCAGGAACCAACGCTCACATGGCCTGGCGTGGCTCTGTCACGAAGCCGGGGCCTGGCGCGAGTGGCACGGCGGGGGAGCCCGGTGCCGCAGCAGCGCGGTGCCGCGCAGCAGGAGCGGCCGTGCCGGGAGGGCGAGGGCTGCAGGCGCCGTGTGCGGGCACCGCCGTGCCATCGCAGCCAGCCTCGCCCCTCTCCTGCTGCAGGGTCTCTGCGTGACCTTGGCCAAGCCGTTTTACGTCTCCACTTCCAGATCTCGGCTTGCAGTGTGCAACTTCACCCCGCGTACAGCCAGGCTCTAACCCGGGTGATGGGAAACCTCCCAAAGCAGGAGGCAGCCTCTGACACTGCCACCCGGGAGATGACCCGGAATGTTCCTCTGTGCAACTTGCAGGTTCCTGGCTTCTTCCTTTAAAAATCCTCTTCCTGCAGCCTGTCATCATCTCTACTTTAGGGAAAACTATTAAATTTGCTAAGAAGAGTTATTTATTCTCTCAACCTGCAGACCAATCTTTCTCTGAAAAAGATTGCTAACTAATTTTATTATTTATTATGCGCATCCATATGTGCGAATGTATGCATGTGTGCACACATACTTGTCCGTGCTCCTCTGCAAAATTAGGGGCCTGCAACTTTCAGCTCAGCTAACTTTTTATAGATTAAGTCCCATTTCTTCCCAAAAAAGGCTCTTGGCTTGGAGAAGAGAGGTCTGTTACGTGTTTGCACATGAGACATTTGACTTCTGACTGTGTTTTGATGAGGTTTCCTTAACCTTCATTCTAGCATATCTGCTGGAAGGAATAGCCTGTACCAGAGAGATGGACTCAGAGTCAATACATCACATACTCATTCTTTCAAGGCCATCTCACCGGCCTCTAATGTTCTGCAAAATGTTGCACTCTCTGCTGTTTTATAAACTTTATGTACAAGCCTGCAATTTTTCAGCTATCACCTGGAGTTTCCAGCGCATCGAGCCACCCTCACCTCCCCCTCACCCTTGCTGGCACGCGGGCTCCAGGAGCACACCAGCCTAAAAGCTCAGACATTTCCAATAGGAACACTCCATCTGCTGCATTAAAAAATCTTAAGCGCCTGCCTTAAATCACAGTCCTCGCCTAGTTAGAGACAGGTGTCCAACCTTCTTAGGGATTAGCAGGTGATAGCTGGAAGCCACTCTGCTCTTACTCATTGAAGGATCATAATTACTGCATCCCGTTCCGCCCACAAGTTCTGTACCACTTTTTTTTATGACTCCACCAGGCCATCTGTCTCGGGGATGGAGACCACACTCACTCCTGTTTGATTTTTCTCCTTTTCAATTCCCAAGTCAGCTCTAGTTCAGTGGGTAGATTTATTACTACTCCTCTCTGCTCCTTGGCTTCGTGCCACGGCAGGCAGAGCAGCAGCTCCGACAACGTCCTAAGTGCCCGGGGATCGGTCCCACGCTGCCAGCCCGGGGCTTACATCCCTGCCGTCCCCCAGCCGAGGCGGCACTGCCACTGCCTGCCACGCTCCGTGCCCCGCACGGGAAGGTTTGGCTTGCACTGATGCTGATCAGGACTACGTCTCCGCTCCCTGCCCTTATGAGACTCCCAGTGGGGTGGCACAGCTCTGTCAAAATAAAGGAGGAAGGACTTAAAATTCTCCTTTCTCCCCCGAGAACGACATGGCAGTATTCTGTGGATCTGGTGATGTGAAACCTGGCCCAGAGCAGCGCCCGCCCGGCACCGCGCCGCGTGCCCGCAGCAGCAGCAGCAGCCAGAAACGCTGCCCCCAGCCACGGCACCTCGGAGGCGGGGGGAGCCCTGGTCCCCATCCAATCTCCGCAGCCACGCCACGAGGGTCCTGGAGCAGGGCAAGGCACCAGCACAGGCATGGAGTCTTGCGGAGAGAAGCTAGAAAGCTTGGGGAGTTTCGGCTTCGTTAGGACAGGGGGAAGATGGCCAAGCTCTACAAAGCGCTGTGGGTGACTGCGTCTACCAGGGCGTGGAGAAAGCCGCAGAGGCCACCAGGCTGTGTGCGCAGAGCGGGCGGGGGACCCCAGCCCTCGCGGCAGCTCCACGAAGGAGAGTCACGGGGCCCGGCTTTTGCTTGTTTGGCTGATGGAGCCCATCTTGATTCAAGATGCTGAGGACATTATTGATCTAAACAAGTTGTCAGTGAAGGAAAAGTTGTAATTGCTGCTGTAGTTCCATTGTAACACACCAGCCCCGAAGGGAAATTAAAGTTTGCAGCTAATAGGGTTGTATGATCCTTCAACCTTTGATGTATTGAATCTAGAGCAGCCCGTGGAATACTGATTTGATGCACAAAGGATCATTTTTAACAGCGGCTGTACCTCCAATTTCCTCAGATGTAATTCTGCTTTCAAACCCGAGGCCGGTGTTGGTGTGTGCAGCGGCGAGGGGAGGGCTCACGGCATCTGCCCACCCAGCCCCGCATCCTCGCTCCTCCGCCCGTGGGTCTCTGGGCTGAAATTCTGCATTTCTGAGCCCCTGGCTCTTGCTGTGTCGATAAAACAAGAATGACAGCCAGGATAAGGCAGTGCTGCCTGCGCATGTGTGTGTGCTTGCAGAATTAGACAGAAATTGCTCACCTTCGCATGGCTTCCTGCATGAAGGATTATTTCTTAGCTTTGGACTACAATAATTTTCTCAGTGCCTCGGGGATGACCAGATCAGCTGGCTGCATGGCTGATAAACAAGTGGGAAATTCAGCCCTGGTATCCAAAAGGTACAGTGTGTCTGTGCACTGCCAACAGTGAGGAGCTGGCGTGTGCCCCCGCACGCGTGTGCACAGCTCCGCGTGTGCCTGCACTGCCGCTGCGTCCCAGGGCTCCCGCTGCCCGCACCAACACCACGTCCCCAGCGCCTGGCCAGGCTCCAGCTCCAGCCTGCGTGGAAACAGCTTGCGCTGTGACTCCTCTAATTCATGCCGTACCTGGTGCTGCCACATCCATTCAGAGAATATGAATTTTGCAGCAGGAGCATCGGTTTCCTGAATTCAGTTTTCAGCAAGAGTGTAATGTGTCATCTTCCTTCCTGGACGTGATCTCCTTAAAGAAGCAATTACTGGTGTTTCTGAGCACAACTGCCTGCTCCCCCATTAATCACCCGCAATCACAAAACAGAAATCTGCCAAACAGCTGGTCCCTGGTGTCAGCAGCCGGGGCAGCCGGGGCAGCCGGCAGTGCCCAGGCTGCCAGGCAGGAGCCAGGGGGACGCGGAGCCGCGGCCCCGGAGCCCCATGCTGGGTGATGCTGGGTGCTGTATCCCACTGTCCCGCAGGGCAGGGCCCGGCTGCACCTTCACCTAGGCCGGCTGCCACCCCCCGGCCCCTCGCGCCGCCCCGGGCCATGTCCCTGCTCCCCGAGCCACCTCGCGCCCCAGCAGGCAGCCCGTGTGATCTGTGCCCCATGCTGCATGCAGACGCTGCGATTCCACACCAGGAAGACACTCTCGCTAATTACTTCGGTTAATTAGCACCTCACAGCCCCTGCAGGTCACCCAGGAGAAGCCCCCACGGCCGGCCCGCCCTGCCCTCCCCGTCCCGCCACCACCGCAACCCCCCTGGCGACCCCGCGCCGGGGGGACCCCACACTGCCCGCACCCGGCCGGGGCCAGTGCCTGGCGCCTAAATCCCTGCTGAGGACAGCAGGCAATTTAGACCTGAGTGCAGCAACTAATTAAATCAATATGAGATAATGAACAGCAATTAGAGGTCCAGCTAGGCACATCTTCTCTTGTAAATACTGTTTCTCTCCCAACGGGAAGCTCTTTTTTAATAATCTGTTTGTGTTTCATTTCCAGGAGCCGTAATTCCCCAAAGAAGCAATTTGGGAAAGTGATTTGTTTGTCTGTATAATTGCCAAAGCACTTAGTTAGACTTGTTTGTTTTTCTTAGCTCCTGCTACTCCCAGAAAGAAACAATGCGGATATTTCTTGCGTTATTTCCACTTCTCTCTGGCTTCTTTACGTGCTGGGGCTGGGGCGGGGGGTCCGGAGCTGGCAGCGGGGCACCACCAGGTGCACCTCCCTGCTGCGCGGGGCCGCGGGCCAGCCGCGATGAAACGAGCCACGTGCGTGCGCTGCGAGGGAGCCGCGGGTGCTGAGCCCTGCACCCAGCGCGCCCGGGTGCCAGCCGGCGGTAGTGGCCCGGCAGCTGGGGTGGCTGCTGGGAGGGTCACTGCGAGGGGCTGCTGAGCGCCGTGGGCCGGGAGCTGCCTCTACGCTGAAGCCTTCCCCTGCCATTTCACCGTGTCTAGGTGGCGTGTGGTCTCCTTATGGGAGCGCAGATCCAGCCCTGCGCTGACCCCACGAGCTTCGTCCCCACAGCAAGCTGCTGCAGCGAGTGCCACGCTCCAGCTTTGTGTCGTAGGACAAAGCGTTTCCTTGTATAGCTTCCAGTGCGCTGCCTCTCCGTGGATTGCCCTTTCTTTTTTCGTTTTACAGCAAAAGTTATGCAGACGTTCCCCATCCAAATACTCTTATCTCTCCCGCGGAGCTGCACACCCGTCTGCTTTGTGTCAGCCAGGCGGGATCTCCTTATGTGGAAGTTTTTGCAAAGCGCTGTGAGCCCTGGCCGCCCCGCGCCCGCCGGCCCTGCCTGTTCTCCATGGGGGGCTGCGAGCAGCACGAGCCGGGCTGGGCCGCCTGCAGCATCACCGCAAGCACACGTCACCGTGCCGCGGGCAGCAGGCGCTCTCTGCACCATTGCTATCGCGCTCTCTGCGGATCCTGATGTGCGTTTCCTTTTCACCTCTGTTCATTCTGCACGAGTTCGCCACGAGCTGTCTGTGGTCACCCCCAGCACCTTCTCTTGGCTGCTGGGTGCTCCCACAGGCGAACGCATCGCCCGTACGCATTGCGAGAGAACGCGCTGCCCGGGGTGGGGAATGGCTCCTCCCGGGCTGCAGGGGGCTGGGTGTGGACCGGCACCCCCAAAGCACAAACTACGTGGGTTGAAACGCTCTGGGGAAACTGCGGAGTCCTGAAGATCGCTGTGTCTCGGCACGGCGCTCGCTGCACCCGCGCGGTGCCGGGGTCGTCTCAGCAGAGGCAGCGAAGCTGGCGCCGGTGCTTCCCTCCTGTGGGGAGCGGGCTGAGCGGGGGGCTCGGCACTGGGGCTCTGCCGCCACCTCTGCCATGGGGTCGGGCAGCAAACCACAGCCACAGCAGGGCCAGGCCGTCCTCAGCATCTGTCCCTCCCTGCAGGCACTTTCCTTCCACTCCTCAAGGCCACGTAAGCCATTTTCAAGTCCAGCGAGGCAATCAGCACGTTTTCCTCAGGCTGCCATCTCCTCACGGCATTCCCTGGGGTTAAGGAAGCAGCAGCCTTTCAGGAGCCTTTCACACCCCACATGGGCCGGTAGGACCACCAAGAAGCAAAACCCACCCTGATTATGCCCCGTGCTTGTGCCTGAGGGTTTCACACTGACCAGATGCTTCGGAAACTGCACGTGCTGCCGTTGTTTGGTAGCAGCCCTAGCAGCGTGCCATGCGAACGCTCACCGCCATTGAGTCATATTAAATTGCAATAACCTTTCAAATTAAACCAAGCACCTTGTTTATTAGCAGTTAAATGCTTCCCTGAGCCTCTGAGCTATGGCAGGACATAGGACGCTCTGTATACAATCACATAATTGGATATCTATGGCTTGTTTAGTTTGCAGCCAACTAGATAGCAAGCAGGTTATAGTCTGCGTCCATATTAAATATGACTTTAAACACTTCCTGCAGGGATTAGCTATTATTTAATTCAGCTGCGCCGCAGGCTCCGCGCTACGTCCGGCCGTGCTGAAGCCACAGGACGGGAGGTGTCCGGGACCAACGCTGCCGGGGCAGGCGGGGGCAGCAGCTCGGGGCTGCCGGGCCGGGGGCTTGCAGGGGGAGCAGCTGCAGAGCGCCTGCTGCAGCCTGCCCTGCGGCCAGCGTGCCCCCGGCCGCGCACCCGGAGCAGCAGGAGTGGAAACGTCGCGCGCTGCCAAAAATCATACGCTGTATTTTTCCTCTCTGTCTCTCGTACGGCTGAGCCGACTCCTCCAGGGCAAATACTCATGCTGTCTCTCTGCTTAACATCTCAAAACCTGAAGCTGCACAGTGTTTTCCTTGCAGCTTTGAAAGGAGACAGGCATATTTTGACAAACCAAGATTATCTGAAATCATCTCTCTTAGAATGAGCGGTTGGTATATAGAACTTAATTATAAATTAATTAATAGCAGCAAATTTACAACCCCAACGAGAGGGAGAAAGAGGTAGAAAAGATGATTTCAAAGTGAAGGCAGCAAGCCTGGAACATGCGCAGCCAAAATACAAATGGCTCTGCCAGCAGAACCCCGCAGCACCCAGAGCCGGGGGCACCGATCTCCTGCGGGTCATGGCGCCAGCGGGGTGTCACTGCCAAGGGGTCGGAGTCCCCAGTGTCACCGTGCGTGGGCAGCGGTCGCTCGGGTCGGCAGCGACGGCAGGGACGGTGCCCCCGGTGCAGCAGCCCCGGCACCCACCGGCCCCAGCTTCCGTGCTGAGGGGGACGATGCAAAATGCAAAATGCAAAATGCCGCCTGGCGCTGCGCTGACGGAGGGGCCTGCCTTTCTGTCCATCCGCAGCAAACTGGGAATGAATCCCGATCGGTGTGTGCCACCCATGTATTTTAAAAGCAGTTGCTTTCTTGTCAAAACTTACACAGCAGCTGTGTGGCAAAGACTTTTACTTTTGCTTACAAAACAGCGCTGGGATTTCTCCAGGGAGGCAATGGATTCTGAATCCGTAAAGCTGCTTTCACCAGCACTCAAGACTGAAAGAGGAGCTGAGATAAACATTTGCATTTTTATTTTGCTGCTACAGATCTCTGATGGAGCTTTACAAGCAAAAGGATGGCCCCTTTTGTGTATGTTGCTGGGCTAAGTGTCAATCATTCACAAAGCGCACAATTTGAAGCCAGCTCCGAACACGAAGTGTGCAAGTTCAGGTGGAGCTGGTCCGACCCAGCACCCCTCCCGTGCAGCGCTGCCCTGCCAGCTGCCCCGGTCGCAGCACTGGCGCAGCCCTGGCCACCGGCTGCTCCGCTCCTTTGTGGGATCGCAAGAGAATTCACAGGTGGGGAGATGGGCAGAACCAGCAGGCAGCTCGTGGAGTTTCAGTTCCTCTTCTCACATGCCACCTGCAGCGCGAGGGGGCCCATGAAAGCACTGACCAGCATCAGAAACTGCTTTTCCAGCAGCACAGTCATGGCCTAAAGCTGTGAGGACCTGGGAGCCTTGTAGGCAAACCAGCCTGCGCCTGCCTGGGTGCGACCTGAGCGGGCAGGACACCAGCAGGACACCAGCAGGACATCAGCAGGACACCAGCAGGACACCAGCAGGACACCACCAGGACAGCCCCGCACCTCGGTGCCATGGCCAAGGCCCGCCTGGTGCCGGGAGCCCTGCCGGGGCAGGGGCAGCAGCTGCCTCGAGTTCGGGGCTGGTGTGCAGAAACCGGCACTTCGGTCCGGCTCTGGATGTTTTCTCCAAAAATGCCTTTATGTCCCCATCAAAACATCCCACGGGGACTTTCTCATTGCAATGAATTTTTCAATGAAATAATCCAAGATTAAAACTGATCCGTTTTGACTTTCTTTACTCTCTCAAACATTTCAAAGATAGTAATGAATTATGGTATATTTCTCTTTTCTTCTTACATTTTATTATAATATTTTAACAGCTGTCAGATTGTGTCATTCTAATAAGATTGTTTCAGTGTTTATGAATTGGAACATTTCTCGAAATTTTCCGTTCTGCGAAACACAGATTTCCGTCTCTGTGAACCAGCTCCAGGGGAGAGAAAAAAGATCTCAAATACTGAAATTCCTCCTGAGAAAGTGTTTTGTTTTCCAAATAGGCTAAAGTTAACATGAAGTGAAAATGCTCCACATTCCACCCCAACATCACACCTGGATTGACTGAATAGTCATTTTTATACTGGGGGTCTCACAACTCAGGGTTTTGCTGTGCTGTATTCTGTTCCATCAGATAAGACAAACCTGCTCTGAAAGGTAGAACCCCTCCCTAATTAAGAACTCCATAAGCACCCCTTTTAATTTGTTGTATCTATGCCTAAATACAAAGAAAAAAAATCTCTCTTTTTCCATACAGTAGTGCTATTCTGAACTCTCCACATTTTCTGGAGAGAACGCTCAAGTTTTGTAGACTTTTTAAAATTCTTGTTGTAATTTTTGTTGTTGTTGTTATAGAACATCATAAATTAGCTGTCACTGTTTTTTAAAGGTTACTGAATGTGTAAAATAATGTTTGCCCGATTCAGGAGTGCAGTAGTTTATGCAATTATAAAATAGCACATCAAAAAAAGCCAGCTTTTCCCTCACTACTTGCATAATTCATCACTCATTCTGTTGTCATGGGCAAGACCTCTCATATCTTTCAGACAACAAAAAATTAAGTTTACATTCTCTTATCTAATTAAAAATTTAAAAGTTTAAAGGAAGAGAGTTTGTAAACTGTACAATCATTAAAAAGCCGGAGACATAGCATTAAAAAACACAGAATCCAGTGACAGGAATAAAACACGGTTCTGCGGTGGGGCGCCGCGGGGAGAGGGCGCGGAGCTCTGTGGCAGGGACGGCTGCGAGGACGGGGACAGGGAAGCCGGGGCAGCGGTGGCCCTTCCTTGGCATGGCTGGAGCGACCAAGCCCCACGGGCACGGCCAGGGCACGGCCAGGGCACGGCCAGGGCACGGCGCCCCAGCACCAGGCGTCCGAGTCTGGGCACGGGAGGAGCGCAGCGGCACCGTGCTGGTATTCGTGTACGTGGATATACGCACATAGACATACATGCACGTCTACTTATATGCACGCATATGTGTGCATGTGTATATGTAAGTGTGTATATATACATACACGCACATACACACATGTAGTTGCAGCTTGAAGGAATCGACAGGCTCACTTATCTCGAATCTGCCCGGGCACAGCCGGTCAGGAAGGAGCCTCGTGACGTAGCTCAGAAATAAGCGTGGCTTTTCAGGCACCCTACAGCTTTTGGCCCGAGCAAGCGGACGCCGGGATGCAAACCCTGCGGAGCACGCCCTGCGGCACCCAGCCTTGCTGGGCCAGCAGCCCTCGCGGGGCGGGGACGGCCGCTGGGACCCGCGTCCCGAAGAGATGTCCTCCACGGAGGTCGCGCCAGGCGGCAGAACTGCTGACACACCAGTGCCATGGGGACGGGGACAGCCCCAGAGCCCCGGGTGACACGAGGGCAAGGAGGGCAGCAGTGGCAGCGGGATGTGAGGCACGGCCAGGGCTCAGCGGCGGTGCCCCAGGGCTTCCCAACTGCGGATGAGGAGGAGGAGAAAGCGCCGAGACAAAACCCACACAACAAATGCAGGTGGTAACGAATGCTCATAATGTGTGTTATGAGAAAACACAGCCGTAAATCAGGCGGAAACACAGCGATCCTGGACAGGAGGAGGCTGAGTCGCCCCAGTTACCCCGCTCTGCCCTGCAGTAAGCAGCCGCCTCCGCTCCCCTTGCTCCCCGCTGTCACCCCGGGGTCCCCCACGCGTGCCCCACTGGCACGGGCTAGGTGTGCTGCTCTCAATGACGCCGAGTGACAAAATCTGCATTAAGTGAACCAACAAGGCCGTCTCGGAAGAGGCCAAGTAGGAAATAGCAGGCCCCATTGCCTAATGGGACTTATCAATTATTATCTCAGACCATATTTCTTTGAGGGGTGATTGTTTCACAGAGCCTGACATCTCATATAGCTTTAAATTACTCACAACCGGGACGCCTTACAAGATAGCAGTAAAATCAGGAGAGGATTGGGCAATGTAATTATAGTATGGAAATGATGTTGATCGCTCAAGCAGTGAACAGACCTTGAATCGAACCCCCCCAGCTCCCCCCTGCTCCTCGCTCCCACCAAGCACCTGAGCGGGCTGGGGCGCGGGCAGCGCTTACGGCTCCTCGTTAGGTGCCTGCAAACAAGCACGTGCTTGAGAGCATTTCATGCCCGTTTTCATGGGCATTTCCAGCCGGTTTTCCTCCGCCCCACGCCGTTCCCCCCGAGCTAACATCGTGCGGCGGGAGGTGCTGGAGGCGCTAAGGGCAAGGTCCCAGCGCGTGGCCAGCAGGCAGCCGCGGGTCTGCCGCGGAGCTGGCCTTCAGCAGAAGAGAAGGGGCAGCCAGGGTTTTCTCCCCAGTACTCTCATTTATTTGCCTGTGGGGACGGGAGCTGCCGCTGTGGCGGGGGTGCACTGGGCGAGGCACCCGCCTGCAGGTGGGGAGTACAGGCACGGGGACAGGCTCTGTCCCAGCGTCTGCAGGGCGGCCAGCCCCGGAGGCACAGCGGGCATTTTGCACTCGTTGCACAAATACACGTTTAGACATTGACTGAAGTTCGAATGTTTCAGCAAAAATAGCCTGAGATGCAAATTTGACTTTAAACCCCTCTAAAGCCGGTGCCATCTAACAGAAATTACTTAGCAAATTTATATGCACCATTGTGATGGATCCACACTTACAGTCAGACCCTGCCTGTGCCGGCTCTAAAATACAGCCCTGCGACAGAAGGGGGTCGTTCAGGAGGACCTTTAAAAAGGCCAAGCATCCTTCCTCGGCCTTCCCGTGTGTTACAGCCAGCACTGATCCAAAAGTAACATTTCCATTTCATGGAGAATTTCAAGGCTTTGAAACTTCATTTTGCCCTTAAATGTCATTACTTTTTAATCTTTTAAAATAATATTTCAAAGCATTACACCTCGGTTTTGTTACTTCAGGTCTTTTGCCACATTCTATTCCAGAAGGCAGAAGAAAGAAAGCAACGGAAACGGTAAAATGAAAAGCAAGCGTTCACATAAAAACCATACACCCCCCCCCAGCCGCCCATGAAGCACTCGGTAACCCCCCCAGACGCCACTGCCACAGCCGCCCCTTTCCCGT
>VXAA01002705.1:0-14336 GCA_013399115.1 Anseranas semipalmata | reverse complement strand
GGGTGCGAGACGGATCGGGGAGGGCCGGGAATTGAGAAGTCAGTGATTATGGATGTTTGTGCTCGTTCTCACTTCCTTGCAAGGATTAATGGTCCCCTCTGCTTCCCTTATGATAAAGACTCGTGTTTTATGGCTGCGAGCTCTAAGTGCCTTCACCTGAGACAACACTCCTCATTACCATTCACCCTCTTCGGAGACAGACCGAGCTCCAAAATAAGAGAACTCCCCATACCTGTCAGGAAATCACAGGTAGAGAATGAAGGAGTCACTTAGCATGTGGCACAAACTGTAAAAGTCCCCAGAGCCTGACTGGTAATCACAAAGAACAGTCCCTGACCCACCAGCCGCCTGCTGGGGGGATCCCCCGGTGCCAATAGCTGGGATCAGTACCGATATTTTCCTGGATGCTGCTGAGAACAAGTGGACAATACGAGCTTGGCGGGATGCTCGCTGGTGAGAACCAGCGAGTCTGCAGGAAAGAAAATGAACATCCCTGAGGACAGTCACACAGCGGTGCCTTTGCCTTCAAAGGCAGGCCCTGGTGGGAGGGCTGGGGCAGGGAGCAGTAGCCTATGGGCACAGATGACAGGGCTATCAATTTCATGCTTTTAAATGCTGGAGCAGAAATGCTGCTTCCAGAAGAACTGAACAGGAAAGGCAGAAATCATGACTTGCCTCTTTTTTTTTTTTTTAATTAAAAAGCCCTGCTTTCCCCGACTCCTTAAAAGTTGATGCTCTGTCAGGCTTAACAAGCAGCTGTCAGTCCTGTCCCCAGCACGGAGGAGCAGGGGCAGCGGGCGCACACAAGGGCTTGCAGCCAGCCCCAGAACAGGCTCTGCCCTATGCCGTGCCCCACGCCCTGCCCCACACCTTGCCCTGCCACCAGCCCCACCGCACGCCTTCTGCCATGCTCCTGCCCGGGCGCTGGCTGGCAGAGCCCTCCTGCTGTGCCGGACCACAGTCTCGGCTGCTGTAACACCCTCTCCCTGCGGCG
The DNA here is from genome assembly GCA_013399115.1 of Anseranas semipalmata. Classification (NCBI taxonomy): domain Eukaryota; kingdom Metazoa; phylum Chordata; class Aves; order Anseriformes; family Anseranatidae; genus Anseranas; species Anseranas semipalmata. Next base: position 13,342 of record VXAA01002705.1, on the reverse strand, counting down.
CTGAAATGATCCCAGCTAATGAGGTTAATTAATATGTTCCTCCAAGCCCAGAGGAGCTGGGGAAGTTCCCGATCAGCCCGTCCCCACTGGCCGCAAGACGGGCACCCAGGAGCAGGTATTGTCCAAAGGCTACACGGTGCAGATGTGCTCCAGGCCATGCCAGGAGATAATAAATAGTTGTTTATTAAAAGCCTTTTAAGAAGGCTTGCAGAAAGAAAGGACGGTGGTGGCCCTCCCCCTGCTTCTCCTCCGTCAGCTCGTGCCCAGCCTCGGGAAGGGAAGCTGGTGCTGACAAATCGCTGGTCTGAGCTCATCGTCCCAGAAGCACCTTAAAAAGCTGAGGAACGCTGGGCTTTGGGGCCAGGCTGGAGGGAAGCCAGTAGCCAAAGAGGCAGCTAAGAAAGATGGTCAGCAGAGCAGGGAGACAGGCAATAATGCTGATGGCCTGATACGCCAGCCGCAGAGAAGTCCCGATCTTGAAACGTATCCAAAACAAGCATTGCATTTGGTCTAAAATGATGTCACTGCTGATCATTAGTGTGGTAATTACAGTGAAAGCCTTTTGCAATTGTATCCTCTGAAGGGTCATTAATGCAACCCAACCGCACCAGTAAATGTCTCATTAGTCTTATTTCAGACTTATGTATTTTTCAGAGCTACAGAATCCTAATAGTCTTTTCCCTCCAATACCATTAATATCTGCTCCCCACTCTGGCATCACCGACAATGGCCCCTTCTCCTCCAGCTCCTGCATGCTCCGCTCAGCGTCGCGTTTCTGGCAGGGAGAGGCACCGAGAGCCGGTGTTAGAGTGGTCAAGGGCTGGCTCCTGGCCTCTGGTCCCCACAGAGGCTCCAAAAGCAGCTCCCGCTCCTTGTTCACAGCAAACATCATCTGGCTGGAAGTCTGGGCGAGGTGGAAAGGCAGCTGAGCCCACCGACACGGGATCACCACCTTTGGAGCTGCCCGAGTCAAACGTCAATAGCCAGCAGTGGCTGCAGGGAAGGTGGGTCAGATGCTGCCCTGCGTTCCCACTGACCCTATTTTGGGGGAAAGGGAGAACACCAGCTGTATTTGCAGAAGACTTACGGCTGTCAGGGAGTATAAGACCACTGGGAGGAGACCTGAACTCAAAGCTTTGTTGACAAATTGGAGGCCCGCTCTGAAAAAAAGCAGAACGAGACCCAGCAGAGACAGCCCCCGGTTGTGCGGCTCGGCGGGAGCAGCCAGCTGCACAAACACGGCGGGGCAGGCAGGCGCTGCCGAGAGGGGACCTGGATTAGAGGGGTCAGCAGCTGCGCGGGGAGCGGGGAGCTCCCACTGCCACGAGAGGCCAACCTCACGCTGCCGCAGCAGCGAACGTGCTGCCTGCAAGGCACACGAAGGGACTCGCCTGGACCTCGCTCGGATGGGACACGTGGCTCACGCGCTGACAACGGCAGCTTGTGGAGATTAGCAAGTGGTTTGGGTCAGGGTTAGGCTGAGATGGTGGCCCTGTCACCTCCGAACATCTAGAAGAGGCTTTGGAAAGGAGCAGTACGACACTGGTGGGTGAGGGACAAGCTGGACAAGGAAGGGAGTGAGAAACACGGAGCAAGCAATGCCATGCCCCATGGAGCAGAGGGGTGAGCTGCCGCGGGGCTCCTGCCCAGCCAGCTCCCGCTGCAGCCTCTCCCCCTCCACCACCCGTCCCTTGGGGACTTCGCAGAGCCCTGCTCTGGTTTGCCAGTGGGGCAGCGCACACCAAACAGGGAACCTGGGCTGACACATTTCGGTCCCCGTGGAGCAAACCCAGCCCGCCACAAGCAGCCCAAGTCCTAAGGGTCCCCCTCTCCACGGCCGGGAGCGCAGCGTGCTGCGGGGTAGGAACTCCACAAAGGAAAGCCTGGAAAATCAGCCCGGCTGCGTCCTCAAACGCTGCACGCAGGAGCTGCTCCCCAGGAAGCGTCTCGGTCCCACACCCCCTCCCAGCACATCATGTGTAGCTGTTCCTCGCACAGCCAACTCCTTTAATCAGAGAAGAAAAACTCTCAGAACACAGGATTCAAATCCACCAGGAAAGGTGACAGATTCTCCTATTCTTCAAAGGGGCTCTTTAAATATTAAAAATAGCATTGTTGTTTTAGCAACGTTAATTTAAATGATGCACGCATGACACATTTAATCGCCTGTGCGTGCTCCAGACACAGCGCTTCTCTGCGGCGACAGGAGCCAGGTAGGAGCTCTTCTTTTCTAGTTTGGCCTACGACAGAAAAAAGGCGTACAACCACCATGTGGAGGAGGAGGAGGTTTATCCCCCAGCCTGCATGTGCACAAGGTGGGACAAGACACGGTCAGCCCGTGGTGTGGAGCCACAGAGCCCGAGGGCAGCTCCGTCCTTGCTAAAGCCAGGTTTCCAGACCAGCCTGGCTGGAAACTTGTTCTCAAGAGACTGGACTTAAATAGGTCAAACAGAAGAAGCCATCCAAAAACACACCCTGAACTTTTTCCTTGTTCTTTCTACATCTGATGAGCCCACGCTAAATTCTTGCTTTAACAGCTCCTTTCCTTACCCTACTCTTCTTCCAACTTCTGTAGTCTGATGATCCATTTTGGCCCCTATTTTCAGGTCTTCGTGGGGGATAAAAGGAAATCAAAATATTCCAAGACATCTATGACTAAGAGGTATCTTGGAATAAGCTGGCTGCAGCCATCATCTTCTCCCTCCAAATACCTTTCTGGACCAAGAGACCAAGCATAATGCAGCTCTGTTCTCCACCATGATTCATTCTAACAAGCATACTGAGCACACTCTCTAGGCAGCTAAAAAGCACACACAAGAAAGGGCTCTGCTCTCTTTTGAGGACTCTACCAAGGGCAAGGGGGGAAGTATATGATTGTAAAATGATGGAAATCATCTGCAACTTGACCTTCACTAATGATGGATGGCCCATTTGTGGAGATCATCAGCTGGAAGCCTTCACTCTGATGCATCACCTGCAGCTGCAATGAATTGAGGGGCAAACCTGAAGTCCTTCTCCCGTCTCTGGGGCTTGTGCAATACATGCAAGGAATAGTCCAGTTTCTGGTGACCAAGATACTTAAGTTTACCTATATGAAGTGAATACAATTTGCATTTGAAATCTGGACTGTTCGTGAGTCAAGTGCAGTGGCCAGGTTGTGGCTCAGCTTCTCACGTCCAAGTGTCCCAGTACCAAGTCCGTGTGGCTCATTGTGGCTTACTTCAAAACAGGCCTTGCCCAAGAGCTGAGCAAAGCTGCAAATAATTTAACTTTCAGTACTGGCTGTTTGCCTCACTCTGAGTCATATGTTGCTGAAGGAATTGTTTTAATCTGCAAATTATTTTCTTGTACTAATTCATTCTGGTGAAATAAAACTATTGCAAATTGCTATCAGCCTGAAACCAGATATGCTAGGAGCTACCTTGTGGACAGTTCTCTCTTTGCTCTCGGTGATAGGATATTCAAATGTGATATATTAGTTCTTTGTGCTTATGTGGTGCTTTCCAGCTCAGGATCTCAACATGGCCGCAGGGATTCTCTTTTCTTTTTACTGTGATCTTTATTATTTGAACTTGTTGCCAACGGAAAGAAGAGAAAGAAGCCAAAAGCACAGAAATAAAGTGAGATGGAGCGATATGGATTAGCTGTTTCTATATTCTAATATACTCGGACACAGAGTAACAGGAAAGTTGCTCAGCTTGCCTGATCTGTCTTTATGGTAAAGGACTAGGACTGCTGCGATGGGAGCTAGAAACCCTCTCCTGTCCCATGCTCCTGCTCATTCTCCTTATCTATCTCTTGTGGCCTTGGACTAGCTCTAAGGTGTTACAAAAGATTGTGCCGTCTTTCAGCCAAGGCTACGTGTGAGGAAGTGTCAGGGGAAGATGTTCTTCAGATGCTTCTGGGGCAAAGCTGGCTTGTTCTCAGCACTCTTCCAGTGGCCGCTGTCAGCCTCTGGAAAGCAGCTGTGCTTCCAGCTCAGCCCCTGACGAGGGAGGGGGCAATGTGTCCAGGCATTTCTGGGTCTGGGGGAGATAGCGGAGCTGGCGGGGGAAGGAGGAAAATGCGAACTCAAAGAAAACTTCTGGAGAGCTTAGTTAGAGCTGGTAATTAAAGGAGTAAAGGTACATAGTGCTTTATCCCAGCTCCTGCCTCTTCAAGAAAGGGAGGTTTGGATTATGCATTCGGACATGTAACAAGGTCCACTGGTTTGGAACAAGAAGTCTGCCAAAATGCACAGCCTTGGAAGGAGGAGCTGAATAGGAGAGAAGTCTGAAATCGCCTTGGTGCTGTCTCTGCAAGTGCAAAGAATATTAACATCTCTCCGTGGGAAAAAACAGCCATCTCCAGCAGAGAGGATAGAGAATGCAAACCCCATTGCCTGAGTATGGCCTCGGATCTCATTTTCCTTGGCCAGATGTACTTCCCAATTGCGTCTCCCTGGGAAGAAAAACCTGAGCATGATAATTATGGTTGGCTGAGTCATGTAACTGCTGCTCTTTGAATAAGCTTTCAGAAACATGTTAGAATGGTACAAGCTGTTTTCAGAACTGCTGCCTCCTGTTTGCACAGGTAAGTAGCTCATGACTGCACTGTCTCTGATGTCTACCTAACATCCCTGGGCCAGAAGTGTGCTGGCATGGGGCAGACTGCTTGGAAACCCAGGCCAGGTGCATGAGGAGGGGCAGCACCCACGCAAAGCTCCCGTTTGTGTCCAAGCCTCCAGTGTTACGTGCTCAGCAACAACCACAAAGCCCCGTGATCAGGACTGCTTCTCTGTATTTCAAGGAGGGCCTTTCCTGACTTTGTGTGAATAAACACGCAGTGATGCCATCATCAGTGGAGTCTGGAGATGGTAAACTCACTGCAGTGTCACAGTGCGAAATGCACGTAATGGTTTCCACTCTACCACTCCAAGTGTAGCTCTGACGAAGCAGAGCACCCAGTGATTTCAGCTCAGCAGGGGCTTAAAGTTAAGCGCATGCTTGAGGCTTCTATGAGTGACATAGAAAAGGAATAGACTTGCTACAAGGATGCAAATTTAATTCTGAAAAGGTGCCTCTGCTAGAAGAGGACACATCCTGCAGACATGGTGACCTGCAAACGAGAGGCAGTCGGGCACAAATCTTTCACATGTGCTTGCTGGACTCAGGAGCTGCATTAGCGTTTTCTGTGTGTGTTTGGAATGGGACAGATAATGATGTTCAGCAGACAGGTTCAATTTTGTTTGTTTGTTTCTAAATCCTAGATTTTTTCTTGTGATTTCAGAACTACTGTTTTGTGCTGGGTACTAAAATGTCTAGTTAAAAAGACTGTGGCCTTTGTGTGCATGTAGGTTGTATAACCTCTGCTGTTCCATGTGCAAGTGCTTGAAGGAGTGTTTGTGCAGAGCTAAGCAAACAGATGAAAACATTTCTGTGTATATAAATTTCATTCAAACATAGATTTCAGTGTAACCATGTTTACAATTTTCTTTGCACCTGTGTTCAAGTGGTGGCACTGGTCTGATCATGAAAGCAGATACTGTACTCAAGTATGTCCGACAAGTTTCACAGTCTCCACTTGATTGCAAAATTCAGAATACATAACTTGTCTGGGGCTGGTTTACTTGTGCAGGTCTGCAAGATGAGAGTGCTGCCAAGAGCAAATGATAACCAGGGCAGTGCGCTGAACACAGAGCCTTGTGGCAGTTTTTGTGCATAAGCCATCAATGTTGGCAAAGCATTAGAAGTGCAATCCTGAATGACACACACATTCAGAAATGTGAAGGAGATGTAATAAAAACTCATTAATATGGAATTTGCTGTTATGCATTGGTTGCTCAACTCTCCACGTACTTGCACGGCGAAACAACTAAGGGAAAGATAGTGTGCTGATTGCAGTGCTAGTCACCTATACGTGCAGCCTCCCGGTACCTGCTAAAAGGATTCTCATTATACCATTTAAGGCACACCAGGCTTTCTCCAGCACTGGGAGACAACGATTTTTGCCTTCAGATCATCCTTTCTAGTTGCCCAAGCCTAAAATAGCTCTCTTATTCATAGAGAAGCAATGGATGCAATTCACATTCATTATCGCATGTCATTCACAGTCCATGCACCCACGGTAGCTTGTCCCCTCCTCTCACACTGCCACTTCTTCCCCCTCAGCTCCCAGAGGATGGCAAGGTGCCTGGTGACATGGATTGCTCTCATCTAACCTGCGACCTGCATCAGTCCGTCTGCTGCTCCAGCAGCCGAGCTCAGTGAGATGTAGGAGCACTGCAGCCTCTGCAGCGATGGAAACGTCCACGGCCATGCACATCCTGGAACGCAGCGGTGCTGTCAGTGCCGGACAGCAGCAACCAGCTGCGCTGAACAACCTGAGTGTGGAAGCATGGAAGCGTCTGCAAGGCTGTGACTCAGCTCCGAGCTGGGTGCTGGGCAGATCTGGGTCTGCCCGGCACAACCAGCCATGAACTCGCTCGGAGGGGGACTCCAAAAGTCTAATTTGGCCATAAACTCCTCCTGAAAGTGCACTGCTTCTCACTGTCTGATAATTTGCTGAGCTCTCCTGCTCTCCAGGCGGAAGCAGCAGCGCTGATGTGCGAGTTCACTGCGAGCCACGGAGCCGCAACAGCAGGAGCAAGTCGTCCGCAGCCAGCAGACGCAGGGCCTGGGGAGGGCAGATCCTCCCGCTGGCCCTGGCCAGGACTGTTCCCCCGACAATGCCTCCCCCGGCTCCAGCAGCGCCCTGCAGCACAAGCAGCGCCGCAGCTCTGGCTGGGTGCTTGGGGCCGGCCCTGCTCGCCCTCCCACGGCTCCTGTTAAAGCTGCCGCCCGGTCCCCTTCACTCCAACACCTTCCCGGCACAATGTGGCCCTTTTCTTCCCCAGGCCATATGTTTAGTTTTACAGAGGTTAAAAAAAACTGTGCAAACACTGAGCTGCTGCAAGCAGCAAACCGCTCCAGCCCGCTGCTGCTAAATATCCCATAGAGCTGCAGCTCCTGGCTGCACACCTACAGCCTGTCCTGCTGTTAATACTCCTCACATGCTTTTGTGTAAGTGATGGAGAAAAGTGTCAGGCTGGGGAAAAGACAGATCACGAGTATTTCTGGCCCTGACATTTTCCTCCAGATATCTGGATTTCCATATATTTGAAAACCTAATATAAACAACAGAGAGAAAATTTGCATTTCGGGCAGTGAGGAATGAAAAATGGAGGCGGCGTAATGTATTGCTGCTCGAAGAAGAGGAATGACAGTGGTAAAGTCGAGCACACACGACAGCACCCAATCGGCTTGTGGCAAACTCATTTCCTGGCAGAATATAGGGTTTCATCTGCTGGAACATTTAATAGGCATCAAAGAAAGATCACTTCCCTCCTCTCGGTGCAGATTGAGAGCCTTCGCTCTTGCTTTATTTTTGCCATTTTATTAAACCCTTTATATAGTTTTAATACAATATGTATGATCCTCCTGAAAACAAATAAATTCTTAGGCGCTTCCCAGATTCTAAGGATTTCTAATGGTTATGTATGTTTTATTTATATTTTCAGAGAGACATTAAATATGTGATGTATAAAAATATGCAAAAAAAATCAACTCTAATTTATTGCTCCGTACAGAACAACGTTACGTTATGTAGTTAATTTGCAGATCCGGGCAGAGCCCAGGGAAGGGGCTGAGCACGCTCCCGCCGCACCCGGGTTTTGCTGCCGTGATCGCAAGCAGCGCCGTGCCCCTCCAGCAGCTTCTCGCCTTCGCCCGGCCGGGCGCGGGACTCCCCCGCGGCCATTCCCGGCCGTGTCGGAAGGAGAGCGCTGGGAAGCCGTGGGACACGCTGCGGGAGCAGCACACAAGCACCCGGCATCGACGAGCCCTTTCCCAGTTGCCCGTCTATTGCGGGGCGGCAGCGTGGGGGCAGCCGGAGCCGAGCGCCCCGGCTCCTCACACCGACTTTATGCGACGTGCGGAAAGAGCCGGCTGCTAGCGCGGCTCGCCCCCCGCCACGGCCTGGGGCTCTCCTCCCGTCGCGCAGACGGCTGCCTGCGGCTCCCCGCTCCCCCTTCAGCCCCCGGCGCAGAGCTGACAGCTTGTCACGGCCACCGGCGCGTGTCCGCGGGGGACTGGGCAGGGAAAGTTCCTAGGAAAAGTGCTCCCAGCAGTGCAAGGTGCAAGGCAGCTTACACGCAAGGCCAGCCGTGTGACGGAGCACCCTGGCTGACCGCTGCCGGGTTCTCGGTCCCTTCTGAAGGCCATTCCACAGTACCTGTGGCTTCCCAAAGCCAGCAAGGCTGCGTGAGGAATGGGGTGGGAGGAGAGAGCGCAGCATGCTTCTTGGTGACAGTACTCAGCAGAGCTGGAAGCAGAGCGTCTGCTGAACTTTAGTTATGGCTTGAAGCAGCCCTTTGCTTTCAGGTTCTCTTATTTAGGAACAAAAGAAAGAGATCAGAAGGTTTGAACGGTTCGTCAGTTCTGGTCAGGTTCAGCCTGGCCACACAATCTCTCTGGCTCAGGCACATCCCGGGCAGGGAGCTCCTGCCTCCTAAATGCACACGCACACCTGCACGTAGGCGTGCGCTACGCTCGCGTGACCGACGCTTGTGCTGCTCCGAGGGCCAGCTCACCGCCGAGGACCTGGTCACCGTGCACGTCGGCCCCGCCTGCCGCGCGGTGCTGGTGCTCGTGGTGCTGGTCCGCAGCGGGGTGGGTGCTGCCTGGCCTGGAGCGTACCCCCTGTCCGCCTCCCGCGCCGTGCTCCCCCCCAGCCTGAAGCCCACGCCCAGGGTGTGACGGTACGTCTGCCCTGCACGAGGAGGGGATCCTGGCTGGGGCTGGAGACAGCCAGAGACGACTCCAAGTACCGTGGCAGATGAGACCTCGTCACAGAAATAACTTCCCTGTTACAAGCCACAGGGACAAGGAAGACCCAGCATACATGGCTTTCACCAGGAGGCACCATGAGGTTCTTAATGTCACTGCAGAGTGTGCTGAGCCTGCAAATGCTTATTAAAACGCCCTAATTGCATATTACAGATCCATAACTCTGGCTACACAGTAAACATCCTCCTGCAGAGGAGTCAGGGACACAAGAGAGACTTTTACAGCCTTTCTATCTTGGGCATTTTACAGTTATTTTTAATGCCACCAGAGAGACACCCATAAATCTCCCCAGGCCCCTCCTGCGGAGGCAGGGAGCTGCTGCCACCGCCCCGCGCACGCTCTGCCTTGCTGGAGCGCGGCTCACGCTGAATACATTATTTTTGGTCTTGTGAGCACAGTGATGCGAAGTGACCTGCTGGTTAAGGGTAACCTGCGTTAACAGAGCTGTAGTCATGTTGATTCAGAATATCCTTCATGTGTGTCCTTTAGAAAAATGTATCTGCAGACAACACGATCCGAGCTGGAGCTGCGGGTGCCTTCCAACGCGGAGTGTGACACACGCTTGCACTTCTTGCAAATCATTAGTCTAGACACGGGAGTACACAAACGGAGGCAAGTGCTGTGTTAACCTCTAGGTCCCAGCCCCCTCGCACCGTGGTCGTGTCAGGGTGGCGATGCTGGCTGTGTGCAGCCCTGCTCCTTCTGCTCTGCCTGCGGGTCCAGGCTTTTACCAAATCTCTTCTTTTTCTCAGAGCTCTGCGTGTTCCACAGGGAAGGTCCGGAAAGGACAGATCCTGTATGCAAAGCCATGCCTGAAGCCAGGTGTCAGTTCTGAATCGCTATGAGGCTGGAGACCTGAGCTCGGCAATAACTGAGCTCTTGGTTTCCTGGCCAAAACAAGAAAAACACAATCAGAAAAGTTAGCTTTCTAGTTATCCCAAAATGAAAATGATGAGGCAACAGAAATAATTCAGCTATCCCTAAACAAAAGCTTCATTCTGTTTACAGGCTTATCTATTTATACATCTGCATTTTTAAATGAAAACAATTTAAAAAAAAAATCCAGACCAGGGTAACATCTTTCTAAGGATGTTTGAAATTTTTGAAACACATTTTCCAGTTAGTTTTGGGGACGAGACAACTCCCAAAGTTCATTCGAATGCCTCTGGCTGCCCCCGTACATCCTTGGCGAGGGAGCAGCTCCCTGGCTCCCGCGGTGCCAGCGGAGCCCTGGGACCGAGCTGCCCGGGCTCCTTCCTGCTCGGGGCGGCCGGGGGCAGGCGGGGGCAGGCAGAGCCTGCAGCTCACTGCCCACAGCAGAAGTGTGGATGAAAGAGAAAAGAGAGAGGAAGGAGATCAGCGTTTTTGCCAATATTTTTCTTAGATGGCTTAAATTCTAGAATTAGATACCAGAGCCATCACCAACTATTCCAGCCCTGGAAGTAATTTTAGATAAAGACGGTGGATATGCAAACTGCGTTTCTCCAAGGGGCTGGGAAGCAGATGGGAGGTGGCGGGGTGCCCAGTGCTGCTGGCCACCGGCCGGTGGTGGGGAGGGGGCAGCTCCCCCCCGCTGGGCTCATGCTCTGCAGCGAGCAGCTGGGCACGGCGCTTTCTGACCGTCACCCCTTGGCACTGAGGAAAGCCCTCGCCTTCTGCTTTGCTGGAATCTGGCACCCCAGCTCCTGCCAGCCACCCCGAGGGATGCAGAAGCAGCAGGGGGTGGTGGAGCGTGTCCCTGGGCCAGCATGGCACGGGCGGGGGGCCGGCAGCCCGGCGCTCCCGGCTGACAAGCGAGCATCGCCAGAGCCTGGGCACCAGCGTGCCGGCTCCGAACCTGAGCTCCTCAGTGACAGCCGGTTGGGCGCACGGGGCAGCCCTCATCACGCAGCCCCTCCAGACATCACGTCCAGTGCGATCCAGAGACCCCTGCCCACAAAGACATCTGGAGACCCCTGGCTCCGAGCAGCATGGACAGAACCAGCAGGACACTCAGCTCACACACCAGTGGACACAAAATGAGTCCCCAGACGTTACCGCTCACCTCCGAGCCCCGAGCTGCTCCAAGCCCCGGCTCCGCTGCCCCACGCAGCCCCAGCCCGATGCTCACCAGCCAGCGCTGGCTCTGCAGCCCCAGCTCGGCCCCAGGCAACCAGCACAGGTGGCTGGCTCTGGTGGGCCAGGGCTGCTGTCCCCACCGGGGCTTTGTGAGCTCTGCCAGCGCCGGGTGCGGGCAGGCGCTGGGGCTCAGGGTTTGATGGCACCGCTGTGCAGGGTGGCCTCTGTTCTCCATTCCTTCATGGCTCCCGGCAAAGTAGGAGCGGGGCACAGGACATAGTACCCACAGAGCGTGGATAAAAGAGGATGCAATGCCAGCAAGCCAAGACCACATGCAGGATGCCACTGCTGTTTCCACTAACACAACCGTTTGGTACTATGCGGGTGGCCCAGCCCTTCAAGTAGGGAAATTTTCCAGTCTTTCTGAGAGTTTCAACCCATTCACGCCTCTCTTGCCTGCATCAGCAGTTCCCCCGCAAGCCACCAGTGTGCCAGCAGCTTTGCTCCCAGTGCCCGGAGGCTGAGCGCCCTCCCTGCGCGCACCCAGCCCTGCCTGCCCCAGCCTGGCACGGGGCGGGCGCTGAGCTGCCGGCACGGGACACGGCGCTGGCCGCGGCTCAGCCAGGCAGTGAGCTACCCGGTGGTGTTTGGCTTTCTGGGTTTGTAGTTGGAACGATGATTCTCATCACCACTTGAATTTAATTTAAATGGTTTGCTTCTGCTTTCATTTTATTGGCACCCATTATATCCCCCTTGTACCTCTGGCATTTCCTTAATAGTCTTTTGACTCATCTGCTCTCAGGAGGAGAAACATTTTTTACAAGAACAATATGAAGTAACAGTTATAAAATCTGTAGCCTGGTGATAAATGTTAAGGACTCATATTCTTTTATTGGAAATTGCTGTCTTTCAAATGTTTAACAGATTTGTAAAAATAATTTCTTCAAAAGGTTACGGTTCTATTGAACTCCATTAGAGAGAGGCTGGGCTCTAAATCACGCACTGCGTCCAGGAGCCCGCGGAAGGGGACACACCAAAGTCATAACTTTCTCCCTTCATACACAACATCACCTGGCTCCTCTCCAGCATTATTCCATTTCCAGGACACTTTCCTTGACCCTTGGGTCCTTCAGCCACGGCAGAGGGGGTGCGCCTGCCTGAATCCAGGCGTGAAATTATGAAGGAATGGGCCTGCGGTCGCTCCGGTTGTGCTAAGACCTCAGATGTGAAATCGCCACTTTTTTTTCCCCTTCTCCTCATACTGGCCTGTCGCATGCCGGGCGGAAAAGATTGTATTTATCACCTGTCAGGGTTTGGCAGAGCTGAGTTACGTGGAGCAGGACAGCATAAAATTATCATACACAAGCATGAAATTACAAAATCGCTCGGAACTGAACAACAAAATTATTTCATTTCTGAGGGAGGCCATTCCATTTTTTAGTCGTGACACCTCAACTGCCAAACTTTGAATTGAAATTGAGTGTGAGGTGCATGGAATATAGACAGCAATAACAAGCAAAGGCATGTAAACTAGCCATGCAAATACACTACATTAATGGCCCCAGAAACCTCCCACAGGAGATATGTAACTAAATAAATGTCACATGTCCCAATAACTCAACTTTTCTTATACATTGTGAAATGAATTATGCTGCAATCGGAGCAGGCTGCTCCTGCGACGGGACTCCCATTTGCTTGGCATTCTCCTGGACTGCATATGTTTTTTGCTTTCCCTCTCCCAGCATTTATTATCAGAGGTGGGTAAACACTGCAAACGTTGGATCATAGGATGGATCTGAACTGCAGGGGGGATGCGGCAAAGCAGAATGGGGCTTGCTGAACTGAAATTTGGTGATGACATACCCATCCTTTGTAAGAACTTGCCTGCAGTCGTTAAGATGTGCAGGCAGCAAGGAATGATGCTATCGCATCTCATTCCAACTATAAAATCCCCCGGACCTGTGGAGCAGAGCTAACATTTCTATCTGGCTGTCGCAACCTGGTCTCAGGGCTGCTCTGTATGCACTGAAAGGTCTTGCAGAATTGCACAGGGTTTATTAGGCTGCTTATGCAAGCCAGACATCACGCAGGGAGGTAAAAGCAGCTCTCTTCCCAGTTAGCTTCCTCATCAGAGAAAGCTCGGTCCGGCAAGCCCTCACTCTGTCAAGGAACAGACATCGGCAGTAATTGTGGTGAGGAGTAAAAGAGCAGTTCCATTTTATTGCAACTAGTAGCATCCTGATGACTATAGGCAAGACGGTCCCAGAGGAGCAATATTTTATAAACACTATTTGTGTCAAAGCTTATTGTGTGCTTGCCTGACTTTCCCCGGGGAGAGGCGCCGGCGGCGTGAGCAGCGCGGCACCCTGCGCCCGGCGGGGTGCTGGTGCGGGCGGGGCAGCCGGAGGCAGCTGCGGGCA
>VXAA01002704.1:361597-375860 GCA_013399115.1 Anseranas semipalmata | reverse complement strand
AAACAAAGCGAAGGCCCGCTGGTAATTACCCTAAAAAAAAAAAATCTGCATCTGAGGAGGAAGGGGTTTGGAGGAGCGTCGTTATCGCCCTCGATGGCTTGCGGCGCGTCTGTGCTGTTGGAGGCCGAGCCGCGGCCTTGTGGGGATGAACGTGTGTCTAGACAATAAGGACGAATTTAGCAGGGATCGGTGCAAAACGGGGCAAGCTGTCACATCTTCATACGCACGGCCAGTAGCTAGCGTAACTTGCGAAGCAAAGCCGAAAGTGTGCCTGAAACGGTGCAGACACTGGGCAGAAATCCTGCGTGCGCCAAGAACCCGGAGGTCCCCGCTAGCGAACTTTTAGCAGGATTCATTTGAAGCCGCGTTCCTGTCAGCCCAGGGCGGGCCGAGCGGAGCGCTGCCCTACGCGCGTTCCCGAGGCCCGCGAGCGGGGTTGGCGAGCCTGGCGCTTTGTGCGCGGGGCGGCGGGGAGGCTCCCAGCGCAGCCTCACCGGGAAAGGGCAGAGAAAGGAGGCTAAAACCTCACGTATTTCCACAAAGTCACGCTGTAAAGAGTGACAAAACTTAGATTTCTACCGCGGCTGCCTAGTTACCGTGCCTTTTGGCGTACAATTATCAAATGTCCAAAAAAAAAACCAAAAAAAAAATTAAAATCGTAACGTAACGTGGTCTGTCATCATGAGGGTAAAACTATTCCCTGGTGTAGATTTTTCTGAAGTAGTAAAATAGTGCATACTAGGTTTGAGCAGTTTGTCTCTAGCTACCCTCAGTTTTTATATTTCAAAATGTCTGGGTGTCTCCCTGTTCCCAGTTTTTATAACAATAACCATTCTGTGTTTCAGCTCTATTTTAAATAAACACTTCAAATAATTGAAATGGCAATGAGATCATTTACCATCTAATAAAGATTTAAAAAATAAAGTGATTCGAGTCTCTTTCTTAGTGATGTAAAATATGTATCGTAATATCTCGTAGGTGGTTCTCACAACAAAGGACCGCATGAATAATGTGATTAACATTTTAATTTCCCTTGATGTTTACATATTAGAAAGTATACTTATGTATGACATCACTAAACCTATAAACCAAGGAATAAAGAATTTTTAACGGTAGAAGAGTCTGAAAGTAGAGGAAAACTACCCTGAATACACTGAACTTCCGTGTTCTTTTGGCAACTCATAACTTTTCCTGGTGCAGATTAAATTACAGCCCACAGAATCAAAATGTTCTTGCGTTTTGACACTAAAATAAGGCTTGTGTCTTTTATTTAATTTTTTACAGCACCTAGCAAAATGGAATCCTAGTCCCTGACTCAAGCCCGACCACAGCAGTACTACAAATAATACTTAATAAGCAGCTTTTACAAATACACATTCCACTTCTTTTTACAGATAAAATCTGATTTTGCTGTTGTTGTTTACTTGTGGCTTGACACGGAAGTCACAGTGGCCACAAGAGAAGATGTGGAGTTGTTATTGTTTGGTGATGCATGTTAGAATGAGTTTTAATAATTCTTGCAGCAGTAATAAATATTCCATTAATTTTTTCAGAGATTAACTTTTTTTTTTCCTGTTGTAATTCCCAAAAAGATGTTTTTGATACATGCACTAGTGGAGAAAAATACCCCCATCTCTGAATTTTTACAATCTTGAGTGTTGTGCTTTCAAATAATTCCCTTTCTTTCATGTGATCTTGTCGCCTTACACTATCCTTAAGTAAAAATACATCAATTCTGCTGTCACTGAAATTTAATGCTGTTTATGAGATGTTTTCACTCTGAAAAATCTGCATTAAAAAAAAAAAAAAAGTGGAATTACTTTCCTTCTTCAGATATAACAACTGTTAGAACAAAAAAGAAAATCCCAGAGTATTTTAATTTGGTAATTAGATTCTTTTAACATCTGATAGCATTGGGTGTTCTTTTTGCTGATGTTAAGTGTCCCGTTACTATATTTTGTGACTTTCAAATTTGAATATTCATACATGCTCACTAAAATAATTTAAAAAATAAGATAAAATTTACTAGATTTTGCTGTTAATGAAGCTGATACATAAAACTTAGTTATGGACTGATCCAAAGACTTTTTAAAATTTCTCCTACTTGCTATGATGGCCTGGTTTTTTTTCCTCCTCTTTTTTTTTTCCCCCCATTCTTCAAAAAGTGTTCAGCACTGTAAGTATCCAAATACTTATATGTTCGAGAGCATGCTCTTGAATTACTGCTTACATTTGGGAAATAAGAACAGAGAATCTTTGATTACTTCTTGATTTTTGTCTATCTTGATAGTTTTTCTGTATGTTTGTTTTTAATCGGTATTCTTCCCCCATAATACTTTGTATCAGTTATCAGTGTAGTTTAATAATCTTGCAACCAGAAAGTGCATTACATCTTGGCTCCAGTTCTTGATGTGAAAATGCTTTCTGTTTCTCGTGAAATCTGGTCTTTTCTTTATAGACAAAGGAAAGTATTTATGGCTTGTAAATTGCCAAGCTGGACAATGTAGCTAAATATTTGAAGCACAATATTGGGGGGGTGGGGATAGGTTGAGAGCAGCATAAAGCATTAACTAAGCTTTCTTGGTTGATTTTTTGTTTTGTTTTTTTCCCCCTCAAATGGGAATTATCACCACCAGTTGCTCGTCTTTTTTGTGACTGTTGGTTCTTACTCTTGAAACCAACCCTTAATTTTTCAAGGGTGAGAAGAGTAATGTTACTGTGGGGCCAGCCAACTTTGTTTTTTTTGTTGTTGTTGTTGTCGTTATTGTGTATATTATGTATCTGCAGAAGGAACCAAATGTGCTTAAATACAATACTACTGTGAGTAAATTCCTTCTGCAGTTTTAAACAATAACCTACAATTTAACTAAATCGCTTCACATCAGAATGGTCTTAAATACTCACTTGCTCATGCTTCATGCCTGAAATACATCCTTTCTGCACGCTGCATCGGTAACCCGGCTGGACTTCCAACTAGAGTTCCTTACGGATGGCGTAGCCAACGTGCATTCTGCCTGTTCCAGATACTAAATACTGAACCATATGCTTTGATGCTTGACCTTTATTTCCTTTTTTCAGTGCACCCATTACCATTGAGCATGGATGTCTTCCCACTCAACCCAAAATACACCATTTCACCTTTTGCTTTCTTCTCCGTGATGGTGAAAAGTAGTGTACAATTAGGTATCCCTATTACCCAAACTAACATCAGCGTTGGCAAGTTAATGTTTTATAAAAGCACACAAATCGATTCACCCCACACAAACATATGTCTGAGTATTCTTCTCTTCTGCAGGTAGAAGAGTAAAACAAAGTCAAGTCACTTATGAAAATATAATTCATTTTTGTGTAAAAATTAATAATAAACCTGGAATCTACCATCAAGCTTCTGAAACTAGATCTATACCTCATTTCTATTTTGAGCAGTAAATGAGTCTGGTTGAAATTCATCCTCTTTAGTCTGCTGTTATCAAAATACATATAAATCACACTATGACATTCTTTCAGTTTCACTATTAAATCTTTGAATGAACACGAAAAATTTCCCTTATAAAGAGAAACTAAGAATTCGACCTATGTAATTCCTACTGAACAAAAGACTTCTACTGGTTTGGGTTTTTTTCTTGTAAGTCATTTAATTTCTGCCCCTGTATTTTGTAAAAGAACTTTGATTACAGTTACTGAATCAGTTTGACACTACAACTTTCTATGCTGAATACGTTTCCTAATTATCCAGAGAATTTTATGAAAAAAAAAAAAAAAGATTAAACTGCTGTACTTAACAGTTTGCTCTTGGGCTGTTCTTCACAGAGAATTTGGGATATTTGCCATGTTTGGTTTCACGTCCATTTGATGTGTCTCAAGTTTTCTCAGAATTCTAGGGGTTAAGGTTTTGTTGTTGTTGTTTAAGCGAAACTTAGAAAAAAATTCATATACAGGGTGTATTTTAGAGGAGAGCTACTGAAAAATGAAAAAAGCGGGGAAAAAAAACATTATGTTGCTTTCTATATTGGCAGTCATTTTCTTACGTCATTACTTCTAGAAAACTTCCAAAAATGTGTGCTGTTACTATACTTTCTAGTAAGGTACTCCAATATGCCAAGGCAATATTAAGAATTAAGAAGTATCAATGGTTTGTTTCACTGGTTTCATATCAGAGTTTTACATCTCAGAAGACTTATCTTAAGTCTAAGTGACTTTTTCTTTATGTTCACAAATTATAAAGTGTATTAAGATACATTTTAATAGTGTCTGTAAGTGACTATTTGTCTGTCTGTTTCTCCAAATGAAAATCTAGATTTCTGTTTAACCAAGTTTCAGGGCCGTTCGCGATTAGGGGGTTGGATTTGATGATTTGAATGACAGTAGTAGCCTGCTAGAAGTGCAACTTTTTAAAATACAGATGAGGGGTTATCTGTCTGAATCTTCAGAAAGGGGCTGGTATCAGTAGCTTTGGTATAGGCTAGGAATTTCCCTGAAGTTAATACAGTGGACTATTGCAATTTATATCAAAGTAATAACTTGCGAGATTCTGTCATATTGTTATCGAGATATAGTCTGATATACTCGTAATTACACGAAGGGCTGAAGGGAAAATATTTCAGTGTTTACAGATACTGTGCAGTTTAGATAAAACCAGAGGAGGCCTTGAGAAATATCAGAGATCTACCCAGAGAAGAGAAGAAGAACAATGTAGGTAAAATTTCCTGATGATACATTCAAAATAATCTATCGGAAGAAATAATATGAGTCAGTTATGCTCCTTATGGGCTCCTAAACCAATAAAGGAAAGAAAGCTAAATTGGATATCCAGCCATAACTCTTTTAAAAAGACCATTCTATTTATTATGTACTCACCGTCGAGAATATGTTTTCTTTTCTAGAACTCTAATATGAAAACAGTGAAACAAACCAATGATACATCTTACGTTGGAATACTGTGTTGAGTCTTTTACCTTATCTCCAAAGAATTAAAGTTCAGAGATATATGAGGAAAATAGGTAAGATCAAGAAAAAATATTTTAGGGATAGAATTAAAGACCAAGGAAATGGAGTAAAATGTTTGAAGAAGGTAAGTTAAAAAATGGCACATAAAATATCTGTTTCAGAAACGATAAAGCAGGATCTTCAGTAAACTCTAGGACATAGTGCAAGAACTGAAATTGTTGAAAGATCTCAAATTAAAAATGATTCTTTTCCCCCCATCACAAAATATTGCCATCTTGGCTTCACTTTTGCCTCAGAATCACCAGGGCAAGGATTTTAGTCTTCAGAACTGACACTTTTATAGGTAAGAACATCCAGGAAGGATCATTAGTCTGATCTCCTACTGCATCGCTGTGTTGTGAGCTTTAAGACAATGCTTCGTTTCTCCGGAGTGTTTCCTTCAAATGTGGTTTGATTTCATTTAAGGCTGTGATGTATTTTTATTTCCATGTGGTAGAAATAGCTGCTTTCCCCAAAACAGCAATGATGCAACGCGAGGAGTACCAATATTTGCACTTACAGTAAAGATTTTAGTGCTGTTAGCATTGAACCATTTGGCTGACAGCGCCTACTTTGCATAGCATATGTGATTTGTCACTCATCCATGAAATACACATCACTGAGATTCTGATCTCCATTTACTGTTCAGTCTTTTGAGAAAATCCTGGGCTGCAGATCCAGATTTCTTAATATTTTGTTTTCCTCTATAGCATCTACTTGATGCCTTGAAACGATTATTTTTAATTTTTCAGTTTGCCTAGATAAAGCATAGAAGAGTTTTAGTGTGCCAGGTAGGCATGGTTTACTATCAAAGATATAAATTGTGTAAGGTAGCTGCTGATGTAAAATCATTGGTTTGATGTCTTGATTTTACAGATTTTAAAGTACAAGGGACAGGAAGTACGATTACCCTTGCAAATTACCCTTGCATTACGTGATGCTGATTAAGTATTTTGTTTGCTTCCTCATTTTAAACCCAAAACTAATTAAAGACAGAGATTGGCACATGGGCTTCCCTTTTTGCCAGGTAAGGACCTATCACAAAATTAAAAGATTGTGCTCATTCTAGCTCAACTAATCTTCAGTTTTTCCACGTAAAGTGGAGAGGCTTATTTAGTGAAGGCCAAGAAGAACCCTCTTTCAAAGGTTCTAGCCAGGTGGCTAGCTCGTTCTCTCTGGAGGTAAAAAATACCGCGCTCACTTCCCTGAGGAAGAATTGAACTGAACTTGGATTTCCCACACACCCGAGTGGGAGAAAACTACGGAGTTGCTGGATAAAAGGCAGGGCTACCATTTTGGTTGGGGGCTAGTGTGGTAAATGGGCTCTGGGGATGTTTAATGAATGGAGCTTGAAGCAAGACAAGCAGAAGATGTGTGGATCCCCTGTCAGAACGGGCACCTATGGGGACCCTCAGAATTCTTTCAGATATCCAGAAACTTTTACTGTTGGAAAATTAAGTATCTACATTTCAAATGGAAGTATTTACAAATTATTTTATAGTTTCTGCAGTACATGTTCTCACCCAGCTTTGGGTTAGCTTCTCACGGCTACCACATTATGGTAGGTGTTCCCGAAGCAAGACCTGGAGCATTAGCATGCTGCTAGTTTTTGCATGTGTGCGTTTTATTAAAGCTCAGGCTTCCAAGATCAAATAAAAAAGAAGGAATTGAACTTGATCTTTCAGCATCAAGTTTCACTAGTACTAATTGCCTCTCAGCAGGCCCTTATAAGTAAAGCACTGAATAACACTAAAACTCAATCAACTCGTGTAAAGAAACAAGATGTTTTACGATGACTAGATTGAGCATTTAAGGAAATGCACAGGTATTTGTTTTTAACACAGTTCTAATTTTGGAGTTCATTATTCTGGTCGTAATAAAAATACATTTATTTAGTCCATGCATCAGGCTTTTGTATATATGTTTGAAAGTGCTTTCAAAGATAAATGACAGTATAGGATTCATTCAAACTTCCACCTAAATACAACTGAAGTTTGAAACATCTAGTTAAAATACAAGTAGTGCTAACCCAGTATGTCAGCATTTGAGGAGCTGGGACCCTCCAAAATCCTTACCTAAAAATATCGGGTTTCTTTTTGTTGGCATGCCAGGTATGTTTGCCCATATAAAACAGTTGGGTCATGTTTTAAGCTTTATCTGTTAGACATTTATTAGAAATGAAAGCTGAGGTTTCACAGTTGATTTTCTTCTAGATCTGAGCAATAAGGTAAAACATCAAATACCCGCAAGCTGAGAAATAAAACCAGAAAACATAAATTCTCCCACGTAATTTAATACAATTCATAAAAATCAGTAGGGTTTGAGAAGAACAAGGGGTGGTGCTCTGTTGAGCTGCCAAGAAGAATTACATGAAATCTAGGTAACATTGAAAACAGCATACTGAATTTTTAAAGAAGGGATCGCCTGGATCCTGTTGATCAAAATTTCATCAGAACTTGATCTTTATGTCTCAGATTAAACCTTAAATTTCAACACATAGTTAAGTTTCAGAGAATTCTGGAAAATTTGTTTTGCACAAACAGAAAAGTGTTGCCTCATAAACTACCAAAAATATTTCCTGGCGAGCCTGCCAGTTGGCAGTTTCTGAGTTTTGGTTTCGCTGTGTTTAAGGGATGACGAGGAACGCAGAGACAGAGAGTAGCTGATGAAAAAGCAGAAGTCAGGGGTAAGACTCCTGTGCTGCAGCAAACTCCAGAACAAGATGTAAAACTATCTACAAACTGGAATAAATAAGAATAAAAAAAAAAATGGACATCCCTTTAGAATGCTAAAAACAGGTTGTGTCAGCTTTCCATCCTTCAGGTAAATGCCTGAGTTCAGGAAGAATTGATTTATGCCAAAGTTCAGAGTCAGAAACTTCAAATCACAGAGGCTCTAACTGAAGTTCTAGTATTGATGTTCCTGGTTACTGAAAGTTAAACATTACAGTCAGTTCTTAACACCCAGCAGAACATTCCTTTTTCCTCAGACTCCGGATAACAGTTGCTGACAATTCTGTTGTAATTATTACTTAAAATTCATTTTCAAAGTAGTATACATTCTTAAAAAAAAAAAAAAAAAATCAGCCAGAGGTATTCATGTCCCATTAAAAATAAACAAACAAAAAACACACAATGAAACCCCACAACACAATTCTTAAATTCTAATAACAGGGCAATGCCTCAGCTCTCTGTTTATCTCAGTTGAAGTCCTTTTCACGTTGGAAAGAAAACAATCCAAAGTAGAAGTCCTTAATCCTATTTCTTTCTTTGGGTCTTTAATCCAAACTAAGTAATACCCAAGTAAAACAAGAAAACCCTTTATGGTCCACCACTCTCAGTGCATCCAAGATCTTATCGGACTAAGTACACTCTGAAATATGTTGTTTGTGTGTGCTCCCAACCGTAAGTTTCAGTTTGTCATCCTTTGGAAACCAGCATCCTTGAATTTTTCTTCTTCCTCCAGGAGAGCGGTGCGTGTGCCTCTCGGTTCATTCGCTGCTGGATGTTTCTAACAGCACAGGACTCTGCAGGAGGGCAGGTCATGGTGTATTTACAGACAATAACAAATTGAATTCCAGTGTGCAGAAGGTAAGGAGTACTTGTTGCTAGATTCCTCGATTTTGAATTTTATCCATAATAGTAGACTGAAGTGTACTAGTGCTCGCACTCTTTCTGAGGCCAACTGCCATGCTCTGGCCATGCCCGTGTTATTAAACTCTTGACCATGCAGAGACAGCTGTCCTGTTTGGGTGGCTAAAATTTGGGCTGAGCTAAACCCTGAACCACGCCAAGGGTTGCTTGGGAGAAAGCTGGTTGGCCTGGACCCAGCGCAGGGACTGTGCTGACAGCTCAACAGGGTAAGCAGCTGGGTTCAAGTGTCCAGCCTTGGCAGCCTTTATTTGCTAGCTTAGTGACACTGTGACAAACAAAGCGCCAATGACTGCTATTGTGCTTTACTTCTTAAAAATAAAACAAATAAATAAATAATTAAATCGGACTTTAGAGAGGTATGGTATGTAAAATGTGGAACATGTCCAACACAAATGTGTTTTGTTCAGAAGTTCGAGGCTGAGCTAAATCCTAGCTGGTTTGAAACAAAACCCTAATACATCTCAGTGCATTTTCCCACAGCGTCTGAGTTAATCAATCCTTCATTTTGTCCAGCAAATAATGACAAAACTATGAAATGCCTTTTTTCTTTTTTAATACAATGACCACTTGAAGTTTGTGGTGTTGTTTTCCTTTGACCAGCACATGATCTAGTAAAAGTACTGATAAGTCATTGTACATATCATACAATATGGTAACATACGTGGCATATGAAATACATCAAATATTGCTATATCATTTGGCATAGGTCTGTAAATGTTGATGAGAAATTGGGCACAGGGATCTTAAGCTTACGGAACAGTGACTGACTAGAGAGCCCATCCTAGCTTGTGTTATCCTGGTTCTTCTAGTTGATGAAAATCCCATGAAAACTTCAGATGCGGGGCAGCTGAGATTCAAATAGTTGATCATAAAAGTTTCTCAGGACTACATTAAAGATCACTAAGGAAGAGTTGATGTGGAAAGCACAAACCTGGAAAATAGAAAGCGTAAAGCTGAGAAGTTGAGAGAAAACAACGTAACATTAGATGGAGGTAAACATAAATTAACAGCCATCAGGGAGATTCACAATGTGTCTCAAACTTCTACAGGGTTCTGAACGGCTAACTACCTGTAGTTGGAGGCAGTAAACAGCTGGTTGCAGTCCTTTACAATGAATCTATTTGAAGTGCTTGAGGCACATCGCAAAGGAGACGATGCTATGGTCACGATCACTTTGCCAGACCTTACTGGGAGTAGGAAGGCTAGTTAGTGCATGAAGAGCACTGAAAAGAATCCTTAAATGGGATTTGGGCTTAGGGCTTTCTGGTGTCTTGTTATCTGGCCTTTTGAGCAGACAAAAATCCACCCAGTTTTGAAAGAAGTAATAGGTAACAGAGCCCTTCTTTCATGGCCCAACAATACCGCAGAAATTATCAAGCTGCTAAACATGAAGATGCATCGTTGTAAAGAGATGTTTGATATCAACTGCATGACTAATTGCTTCGTAAAATAAAGGGGACAGTCAGTGTCTTCCATGTTTGTTGATATAAAACAAGGCTACTGTAATTAGCAATAAATTGAACCAGCTATTGAATTCTGTAAGAATGCAGTATTTGCACTGCAGGCTGCTTTATACATATTACTTCATGTGTTTCAGGGTCTATAGACCAAAAGCACCACCCCATCCTGAGAAGGTAAACCAGGTCATACAGGACTTCCTGTCAGCTGATGCATTCATCAGATGAGGAGCATTATTGTTGTTTTCACTTAACAGACCCAGCATTTCAAAAAGAAGTTAGACACCCCTGTGAACATCCAAGTGTCAGTCGGACAGTGGCTTGGCAGAGCCAAAGAAAGGTCTTCTAACATCACTTAAAGCTTGCGCGGCAGTGATCCTCCTTAAAGTCTTGCAGTTTCATCACTGACAGCGACATCTGCTTGGAAATACGGTTTCATTTTTCCTGGCCTTTGGGATGCTTTTACAACTATATACAACTGTTGCTGCAATTGGAGCTTTCAACTCAACAAAATGAAAGAACTCGTACATTTCCCGTAGTCCTAATGCCATCTCTACTACCAGAGAGATGACCATCTCACATCATGGAGGATTCTCTCCTACTGCTTTTGGGAATCTGAGTTCACCGAGACTTGTCCCCATGAATGCTGTGCTTGGCTTGAGGCTCACATGCTAGCAGCAACAACTAACAAAGGAAAATCATGTCCCTGTATAGGGAGTTTCTAATGATCAGAGTAATTAGGTCCTAGAATAGCATTCCAAATGGAGCCAATGGGGAAAAAAAAAACAAACAACAACAACACTGCATTTAAAAATTGAATACAATGCATTTATAAAACTCTGTAATATGACGAGGGAGACTTTAGTAACAGGTTCCAGACCCTGTGCCTCAGAATTACCCTATAGGTCAAACTTTCACATACCTAGTTCCCTTGGCTGGCAAAGCAGGCAAAGCTTCCTGAAAGGCTCTGGAAGCTCATCAACTAGTTAGTTATCCTCCAGGTGGAAGCTTGGCACTGATACACAAGTGATACTTAATTGCAAAGATGCACATGGCAGTTTGATTTCTCTATTGCCCTAAAGGAAATAAATACAGTTACAAGATTTACCAGAAATATATCCAGGAGGGAACAAAAAAAAATAAAGTAGACTCAGTAACTGAATTGTTGATACAAGACTTAAGGGGAAAAAAGATGTAAGTGATACTCAAGGCTTGCTTACATGTGCAAAGAATTTTTGCAATGTTTTCCTCATGTATCTACTCCTAGAAAAATCAGTTTCTCTTGTGTTGCATACGATCTCTTCCTCCACCCCAACCCACCCAGATTACAGGGTCAAGACTTTTTCCATCTCTTACCTTTTCTTTTTTTTCTTTTCCGGGCTTGCCTTCCACAAAAGACCATTGCTTTTACAGAGTATTCACGCACCTCCTCTCCCACACGCAACTGCGAGGGAGCTTTCTTCCAGCCTTGTCCTGGGACATCCCCCAGCTGCCTCCTGTTGCCACAGCAGAAGCAATCCTCCCTCTGGAGCCTAACAGGCAGCTGTCTTTGCAGTGGCTGTAAGCAATCACAACAAATTCTCCAGACCCACTGCTCCTTCCTTCTTGTCAGTTACTCTAGGCACAACTGACATATTTACATCTGTTTCTTAATCTCCAGTGGCTATGAATCCCTTCATCTTATTGTAAGAGCTCAGGTCTTCTGCCACCTTCTTCCATTACAGAATATTATCAGAAATTAGGAGGGGGTGGTGTGTTTTTAAGACATTAGATCATTACAATATTTTATTCTGATGCTTCTGAGAAAAGCTTAGAATGGCCTTCCAGCTGTCCTAGAAAAGGCAAAAGTTCTTGTTCCAAAACTGTTATTTTGTGAGGAACTACAGTAGCATTTTATGTTGATTTTGGAAATGGACTGCAGACTGACAGGGTCGTTACTTCCAGTCTCTGTATTGTCGCTTTATATCGCTTTGCAATAAATTGTTCATTATTAGAGTAAGACTCGTATCAGGCAGCTTACTACCTGAAACATTCCAATACAAATTCATTTTCATAATCCCCAAGTCTGAAATTTGTTTCTGAATGAGAGTCAAAACAGTGATAAAACAATCCCTACAAGTTACACTATACTACTGTAACAATTTCAGTGGTAAAATTAAGCACAGTGGGCCCATGCACTCAATTTCTTGTTTAAGCATGAATTTAAATTACTAGCTTTAATACCTTCTCGAAGGATAAACTACTCCTTTCTATTCACATTTGGGGAAAAAAAAAAAACAACTAATTAGTACCAGTGCAACGTAGTGTTAGTGAAGTCATTTTGCACCAGAACTTCTTATCACCATCTCTGAAGGTGCCTACAAGAAAACAGTATTTTGCTACACTAGTCAGTCTCTGCCTCTGATGTATGAACTACTTTGTTGCTAACACTATGGTTCATCACAATGGGAGTAATATGTCAAAACAGTTTATTTCTCATTTTGTCCATTTTCTATAGGAAAGCCATAATTATTTCATTTTGATTTATTATAAATCCAGAATTGGACATTATAGAAGGCAATCGGTGGGTCATAATCTAGGTAAATAACAGCTTTACATCAAGTTCGAAGTTCATGAATAAAGCAAAAAGTCTGTTTATTACAGAGAACAGCAGTAGAAAATTCTTGCCTTTACAAAAATAATCACACAGAACATTCTAATGCTGCTCCTGACCACTATGTTTGCAGTAATTTAACCAGAGGTAAAAACATTGCTCTAGTTTTCCTACAAATGAAAGAATGATAATCCTTAAATTAGGAAGATGACAGAGTTCTTGCTACTGAACTTGTTTATAGACAGTCTCCTGCATCTTTTTACACTTTGATTCAAATGTGCAAGTTTACTGACTCATTTAATATAAGTTAACACAGTGGGCCAAATTGTTGCTTTAAATCAGGTACCAATCAGCTGCTCAGTAGTATTACACATACAATGACTTAAGTGAAAATAAAGATCCAATGAGGCTGCCAGGTCAAAAGCAATTTATTCCGAAGAGACATATACTCCTTCACATTTCAGATTATTTTTCCCTTTCTCATTTGATGACACCTTATCTTTACAGAATACAAAATAGTCACTTGTTTCTCAGTTGTATAATCTCCTTCGGGTTATATAAATTTCTGTATAATTGTATTAGAAATTTAATTAAGATTGTGGCTGTTGAGGTTTAATATCATGATGCATACTTCAGGATTGTAAAAGTGGTTTAATTTCAAACCGTGTTCTCCCTTACTGCTCTTTCTTGATTCTCCTGAAGTAAGCATACAAAAAAAAAAAAAAAAAAAAAAAAACACANAAAAAAAAACCATACCATTATTTTTCCTATTCTACTAGAACCCTAACATATGTATAAGTTGCTATTTATTCTAATAAAGGAACCGGCACATCTCTTAAGTTCCCTAATAAGAATTGCAGGAAAATGAAGTTTGCTTTCTCCCTTTACTTACTTTTTTTTTTTCTCTCCAGTTTTTATGAACAGATCAAATCACTCTCAAACTGTTGGGAGTTGAGCAAAACAACTTAATTTTCACCATTGTTTAGCATAAGCATTAATTTTCCATTAGCACCCCCCTAAATGCTTGTGTCTCATCTGCAGTTCTCCATTCAGAAAAAGCTGCGTTTGCCATTTCAAGAGTCAAAATATCAAGTGCAACCTTTGGCTGACATATGCAATTAGCTCAAGTTCAGTCAAGGACATGGAAGAAGCAGAAAGTAACAACCAAGAGAAATCATATAAAGTTAAGGGAAGGCAGATCTTTGACTACAAAGGAGTGACTTGTTTGATCGTTCATTAAGTCTTGTTTCTGATGGCCCTGCCTTCTTTAAACTTGAAAACAATCCATCCTTCCTGATAAATAAATAAAATTGTTGTATGTACCCTGAGCTACCCATCCATTACTTCCCAGACAGGCCAAATACTCAGGGATTCTTCCAAACCTTGTGTACAAGCGTGAAGCAGCCAGTCATTAAATGCTGATGATGCAAGTTTCTTCATGGCTGAGATGCAGCATCTGGCCCTTTCAAGAAAGGCTTCAAAACTAAAATGCTTACATACTTCCTGAAGGTGTTCTGTGGATCAATGCCCTTAAAAACACCTTAGCTACATATGTTTGAAGGCGCTATCATTCT
>VXAA01002704.1:350499-361571 GCA_013399115.1 Anseranas semipalmata | reverse complement strand
AAAAAAAAAAAAGTGTTCTACAACTTGATACAGTGTTTTGAAATTTTTCCTGCATCTCTGAGAACTTGACACATAGATGAAAACATTGCAAAGCATCACATTTACAAAGCACTTCTGAAAAATTAGAAATATGAATTGAATCAGCAGGATCGTGTGTTTCATTAAACTTCAGCTAAGTAGATTTTCTGTTGTTAAATGCTTCTAACGGAACTCTAGCACTGAACTGAATCTACTAATCTGGTCAAGCTGACACAGGAATTTTGTGCCAAAATTGTTAGGTTCAGATATTGTCCAATTAATTTAAGGACCAACTTCTGTCTGTTACAGATTTCGTAAAAGGAGCTCCCTAAAAGAAGCCTGTCCAGAGATGTGCCAGTGTCTTATGATGCTTACGCCTAAGTTACGTCACTGTTGTGAGGGGTCGAGAACTGCACCTGTCTAGGTAAGATTAAGCAACTAATCTCTCAGTTCTCCACAAAAAATGATGAAAGTACACAAAACCACTCCTGACAGGAATGATAAACTCTTAAATTGGCAAACACTTCTAAAAAGCACCTTGATGATTATGGGAAAAAGTTCAGACAGCTAAAACTTCCCACGACCATAGTGTCTAAATTAACAGACTCTTCAACAGGGACAGTCAGAAAGCAAACCAGAAGTACTGTGCAGGACTACTCAGTACATATCAGTGAAAAAACAGATCGACTTTCCTTCTCATTAGGCTACAAATTTTGTTACAGCCCTCCACCTTCCATCACCAAAACCAGACTTACTTTAAATTTTCTTCCAAAACTAAGTCCGTGATGCAGCAAACAGACTCCCTTTATTTGGCTGTAGCGAGCCTATCACAAGAGCAGCAGTGGCCCTTATCTCAATACCACTCTTAACCACTATTCTAGCTAGTGTATAGCAATGCTGGTTTTGTATTCAATCTTAACTTTTTAAGTATAGATAGGCTTGGCTTTTTTTCTGTTTTAATTAAAAAAGGCAACTGGAGATTTCTGCCCAAAGAATAAATAGAACACTAGGTCAAGCAACAGTCATTTATTTATTGACTTAAACAAGCAAGAAGTATCCTCAGACATAATGGCCACCACTTGAGCAATACAAATCAATACTACTGAAGAACAGGGAACATCTTTTCTCTCACCCCTCCCATCCCAGAAGTAACAATAGAAATACCAGGGCCCCTAGAGAAAAGAGAAGGAGAAAAATTATAAAAGGCGCTAAGAATGAGCTGCAGAGTTGAAACATGGATACCAAAAAGTCATTAGCTACTCCACCATATCACCACAATCACCTCAAAAATAACTTTCATTGTTTCATTTCTACCAGGTACCAAATATATAGCGCTGTTTAACAGCGATTTCAATGTATTAACAACTGTCCTCAGCTGAAGCAGAACAGCAATTACTAGTTTATATCAAATTTGAGACTGCAGGTAGAAAGAAGGGTTTCCAGAGAATATGATGCATGTCTTCTCTAGTTAATGAAAAGGGAGTGGGGGAGAACCAAAGCTGCTTTTAACAGTTACTGTACGTCTGTAGCAATCGAGCAATTCATTCTGTGTTGATATTTCATTACAGCCACGATATCCTGATACAGTATGTCAACTCTACTCACCCTCTGACAGAGTATCTGAAGAATGTATCTATAAGTTGTGGGCCACTGAAAATCCCAACCTGCTACTCCTGTGGGGGTATTTTTTTTTCCATCAGACATCAGCAAAAAATAAAAATAAAAAAAATAAAAATAAAAAAAATCAAACAGACTGCATGCAAAACTATCATTGCTATATCATTTAGTCTTCCTTGTAACAGCTGAAAATATGAGTAAGGCATTCCTCAGATTCAGAGAAAACATTAGGAGGCTGTAGTTTTGCAGGCAAGGAGACCTTTTATTTCAATCCATTAAAAGAACCCAAAATAGTCAGCAGGTGGCCACATCTATCCATGTTTCATTAAAATCACATAAACCCTAAGTACAAAAGCACCACTGATTATTGCTCTAGAAAAACTGCATGAAAAATTCAAATACGCACAGTAAAAACATCACCATATGCACAAGACTTAATTTCTTAAAGCAAGTGTATGGAATGCTGCTCCAATTTTACACATACCTTGCAATATTAAGTTGATATTTATATTACTTGGCAACAATGGGAATTTCTAAAAGCACTGTTATGAGAAGGGAAATGTTCATATACAGTTTAATATGTCAACTATCATAGTCCTAAAAAAATTAGCATTTACAAAATACTTGATAAAAATATCTTTTAAAAGTTGTCCAAGAGGTACATAAAATCAACCCAAAATTTTCATGATATTTCATTCCTTCTTGTCACCTACAGATTCAGTTTTCTGAGCCTGTGGAGAAGAAAGAAAAATTAATTACTACAGTACATTGCTGTGATATACACAAATACCCACACTACTCTTACTCCTTCAATCTCTTATTTTTAACAGCTTGGTTTCAAACCTATGTCGATATTACATTTACACAAACAAAACAGGTACATTCACACACTTTTCTTAATTTATTGGTCCCAGCTTTTCAAAAGCAATACGAGCCTTACCTGTTGGCTTCCATTGTTCACACTGAAAAGCACCACACTACTACCTGTTTCTATTCACTGCACACATGCAGAATGCTCTACCGTACCCTTAACTTTCACTGTTTCAATCTGCCCTTACTGACAGTGTGCTGGGTGGGGCACCTCTGGATGTTGAAACACTAACAGTTGAGCGAGAGACGCGAATCTGCAATAACATTATGGGCAATAAAAAGAAACATTATGAACACGCTATCAATGTCTGAAAGGCTGAACAATTAAAAAAAACACTGATTCAATCAGCAGGAGGTATGTGTGGAAAGTACCTCTTCAGCTTTATTTTCACCATTTTCAGATGGTGTAGTACCTTCCTTTGCAGCTTCTTGCTTTTCATCCTTCTTCCCTTTAGCACCTTTGTTGGCCTTTGTCCCAGGTTCCTTCTGACAGAAGATTAAAAACATGGGCATAGACGTTGCATGAGTAGCCAGCACTCTACATCTTTATCAAAAACCTTTCATATGAATTAAGAAGCAAATTTTAGCAAGCTGCATGTGCTGGACTGAAACAGAAAACCAGCTAAAGACCACCTGAAAAATGTATATCCTCCAAAGTTATACAGACTCCCAAGATCGTTAGAAAATTTGCTTCTTTATTGTTTCTGTTAATTTACAGGGATACAAAACCCCCTCAAACTATTGTGGTTGAACTGACTGAAAACAGAGGTATATAAGATATCTGTATGAACAAATCCAATTATTGTATATGAAAAGCTTATTTAGCTACGCACAAACACCACACTGCTTGTGTAGCAGCACCACATTTTTGATTAACATGAAATAATAAATTATATTTAAAAAATTAAGCACTTTTGTTGGCTGTCCTTTTGTTAGTTTGATAACATCTGTGATGTTCATTTCATGTCAATGAAAGAACCAACCAACACATTAGGAAGGCAAACTGATAAAATTCCACCTGCAGCAATACAAAGCAGAGAATTTATCAAAAGGAATTATTCTAACATCTACAGTTTCATTTGGAGATATGCTCTTAAACAATTCATATGTTGAAACCTACTTTTTTTTTTATTCCTTGCTTTATGTATTTATATTTGTGATCTAAGACTAGTAGAAATGTAGGTTAAGGATAAAAACATAAGTAATGGGATAAAAATGTAAATCATATTTGGAAGAATATTTTACACTGGTATTTAAAGTAGTTCTTATAAACCCTGTGGAGATCTTCCATGTGATCATTCACTCCAAATTCTCCATGCAAAATGGCAACAGTAGCAGGGAGCAGGGATATTAAGATCAGTCTCCCTTTGAATTGAACATTAACAACCTTCCCCGAGAGATCCCCATGGGGGAGTGGGGCAGTGAGGAAGGGATGCCATTAATCCTAGTTACAGGGCAGCCTGAACTACTCCTCTCACTCTTGAGCTTCAATGCCTGACTGAGATGCTTACTGGTGGTGCGAGTATAGTCCTAACTCTTCAGCTACAAATGAACAAACTTAGTAAATCCGTAATTTGCAAGCTTTGAACAATACAAGGGATCCTGAAGCTGTATTATCTTTGGTTGTTTATTAGCAGGTTCAGAGTACACACTTGCCGCTTTTTGTTTAGGAGACCAAGATTAATATACTCCTTAAAACACGATCCAGTTAAAACTTAGAAAAAAAGTAGAGTACTGGATTAAAAAGTTACTTAGAATTATGTAGAGAAGGATTCCAGTTGCCTGAAATAAGCCTTGGATGTCAATGCAGCTTCAACTGACTCCATAAGACCATGCTCATTCCATAACAGGTACTGGAAGATACAGAACCTACCACATTCCCATCTTTATTAATGCTCTTTTTAAGAGAGAAGCAGGACAGACTCAGCAAGACCTTGTTAGCATTTTCAGTTGATAAGTTATAACGTGTTTAAAGTCATAGTTTTATTTTCACACATGGACTTCGTATTCTGATACTTGCCCAACTGAGATACCAATATAAAGTCTTGAAAAATGTAAGTGTGAGGAGTGCTAGACTGCAGTTTCCAGCAGCATGTTTTTTTTCCTGATAAAGCAATTGTTCTTATTTAGTATTCTCCTTGGGTGCAAATAGATCTACAGTTTCTGAAGTACATGATTCACATGCTGAAATCCTGAAAAGGTATTTCAGACACTAATAAGATTTTAATTCGACTGTAACTGACCTAGAAAACCCAAACCATTCAATTCAAATATATTTAATTTCACCTTTGATTATAATTTGCATTCTCAGCAATAGCCAGGCTTCAAGAAGAGATAAGAGTTTCTCACTATGAAAAGAAGTACTGCCCCTCTAGACAACGAAACAGGATGGCATGGAGTAATCTCAAATCCTATTGTAGAACCCGAACCTGTAAATTTCAGCAAAGGTGTAGGAAAGGTGAGGATTTTTCTTAAAGAAGGAATTCACTACAAACTAACATAGTCTGCATATCAAACAGGCAAGATGTTTTGTTTGGGCCAGTAATGAGGCCAGGAAGGGGTGGAACAGAAAGAAAAGAATGATCTAATTTGTTTTTTCTTTTTGAGAAGGGAACTGGGAGGAGGGCAGGGGAGCTGATGCCTCTCACAAATACTCCATGAATTCAACTGTTTGCAATGCAAAGAGGGAGCGTACTTGCTTATTATCGGCCACAGTGATGGCAGCTGAAAAGAAGACTATTTACCTTAGTGGTTTTCCTTGGCTTGGGTTCAGGTTTTGGTGGAGCAGGTTTCTAAAAAGACATGTTTGGTTGCAGGATGTATTAGACACATTACCAGAAGCCAGCCACCCAACCTCCACACGGCAGCTTCCCCCCCAGCCCACACCTTACATTACTATGCACCTAGAAAAAGACCAAAAAACCTTAATGCACCTCATCTCTGTACGCACACCTATTTTCATTAGCTCACCCTAGGAGTGAGCTCCAGGAGTCAAAAGCAGTTCTGAGGGTCATTCTAAGAGTCAAACATGGAGATTAGAAGTAACTATTAAAAAAGGCCTATCAGACATGTTCCAACAGAAAAGAGGCACTAAACCCAAATACTAGTAGTGGCAGCAAACGAAACCCTTGAAGGACAGCCTTTTCTCTTTCACAGAGAATTCGCACTTCCACAACTAACATCAGCCTGCAAAAGGGTACTAAGTCAATACTGAATGTAGCAGACAGCGTTGGACTGAGGTAGGGAAATGCATCTTCTACCAGAATAACCTCCTGAAACCAAGAAGATACAATTATCTTTAGCTCTAGAGTTCTTAAATAACCCTCAGCAGGAATAAAAATTGAATCAAGCAAAATATAACAAACCTGTTTGGTCTGAGAAAGCATGTGCCTAGAAAAGTATACACCAAGAGCTGTTTACACATACTTACAGCTGACAATCTTGCTGATCGTCTTGTGGGCTACAGAAAAGAAAAAAGGAGAAGACATTTTTATAGGCTCACAGCAAACGGTATTCAGAGCAACACAGTATCAGTCACGATGACAGCATAAAATATGCATCTATTGCCAAACACAACTCAGGGCTTCCTCATCTTGGAGGACCAAAATTTTAAAGGGACAAGTGATGTGGAAACTATAATTCCTGGAAAAAAAAAAATCATTACTGATGTCTAAATCAACTCTCGATATGGTAGAATACTATTTCTTTCCCTATTTTATGAGTATTTCTGAGTCCGTTGCTGCACTATGAAAGGTTCACAAATACATTGTGTGACTACCTGTGCACAGAACACTGAACCTTTCTCAAAAACACTGAAATTTCATAAATATTTAGAATGATGTTTCTGTAATCCATTAGATGTTATTTGTAATAGCCAGTAAGGAATACTACCCGATAAACAGCAGAATAAAGATAAAATCCTTCCCTAGAGGATATCAGAGCACTAACATTTCAAAAATGAAACTGAGGGGCCACGCACTTCCACAGTTCCCCCACACACTCAAGCCAGGAGGGCATGCAAAGAAGCATACAAATGCAGCTGCAGCATCAGAGGGGAAAAAAAGATTTCTTTATTTAAACATAATTCTAAAAAGGAAAGGAGAATGTCAAATATTCTGCTTTTCTTCTTCCTTTCTTCCTCATCAAGCTTTATTTCATTCTGTTCTCTCATAAATTTACTATTGAAGATGAGTTAAGTCTTAGCAAACTAATGAGTTTACAAGTATTTCTAACAACATTTTTTGTATTCACTAAAACAGATGAACCCATGATCCAGTTACACAGCACGGTTAGCAAACGCGATTAAAGTTTAGCCTATATCACAAAACTGGAATCACACTTGTAATGAAAATAAAGAGACAACTCAACTGCAACAAATATCCCATGTAACACAGCTGAAAAAGTGAATCAAAAATACCTTTTTAATTATATATTAAGCATTTAAGTTGAGCTGAAAAAACATGGCTCCACATATCTTGCAACAGAAAAAAAGCTGTTGTTAATGTCTGAAGAATGCAGTAGTTTGTATTCATTGGAGCCATTTAAGTATCCTTTGTGCAAAGCAGTAGCGCAAAGTTCAGATCTGGGTCCAACAAAATGCAAGTCTTGTCAAAAAACACGTAAAGATATTTTCAACTATCAAATATTTATGCATCATTAACAAAAAATGTAAACCTCTCTTTTCTTATACACAAGTCTGCTTTCACAACTGATGATTTCTATCCCTCAACATTTGGGCACTGAAATGTTGCGTTAGCATTTACTTTTCAAAAAATAATATATTATTCTGCATAAATTATAATCTGTCCCATATCCCCCAGCTGTTCCAGTTCCATGTTTGGTTTCATATATGATTTGCATTGCCACGAAGAACTCTGCACACCCCCCCCAGTTCCTTAAAAAAGCCTGACTGGTAAATCATTTTAATGCTCGTTCAGAGCTCGTACATATGTTGTGTTATCTGCTTATAAGGAGGTAGCCACCGTCAAGTCAGCAAAGGCCACCTGTTAACGTGCTTTTGGAACCCTGTGCCCTATTCAGACAGTTGTACTAAGACAGAAACGACCCACTTGCCCAATTGCCTATTTGACACTGGTCCACTAGCAAACGCCCATGGAAAGAGTCTATGAGATGGAGCAGACAGAACAATACTTTGCATGTTCCTACCGCTCCAGCTTCTGGCAATCTGCATTTGCAAACTTTCCAACCTGGATACTACATACACGTCATGGGTTTAACAGTCCCCAGGGGACGTTTTTTCCATAAATTTGTCTAACAACCTAGTGAACTCATTTATACTCTCAGTTTCCATAACATCCTGTGGCAATGCGTTCTGTGATGGGATTATATGCTGTGTGGAAAACAAAAAGCAAAACCTCTCCCCTTTGCTGTCTTTCCTTTAAACTTATTGCCTCTTACTTTCACTATGTTCTTCTTGTTCTTGCCCTCCTCTGGTAACTGATGACTTTATCACCTGTTATATGAAAAGTCAAGAATCCTAGGAAATGTGCTGGAATCCATCGAAAAGCTGCTCCACACCCTCTGTATGTGCCCCTGTACTCCATATGCTTTTCATTCTATCCTTTTTAAGGAAGAGACGGGAACTTCATTAAATAGTTCACATCTGGGTGTCCAAAGTAATCTTGTAATACACTGATGTTTCCCACTCTATCCTCCAGTATTTTTCCCACATTCTGTTCACCTTTTGATTAGAAGAACTGATGTTTTCTAACAACTACTCACAGCGATTCCGCATTCTCTCTCCTGATTCTGACCACTGCCATCTTCCCCTTGCCACGCATATTAATTCGTTTTTCTCCATATGGAATTTCCACTGATGTTTTATCACCTAGTTACCAGTGACATTACATCCTTCTCAGTCTCACTGCCAATTTTTTCTAACAATTTTTTGTAAACTTTGTCGTTTCTCCACTAACTCCTCTCCTAAATCGTTTAATGAATATATTCAGCAATGCAAGCCCAAACACAAATCTTCTCAATACTCCACTGATAATTCTCCTCCGTTATGAAAATTAACTAGTATTTCCCCACCATCTTCTCATACCTTTATCTGTTATCAATTGTTAGGAAGATCTTCCTTTTAATCCATG
Organism: Anseranas semipalmata; assembly: GCA_013399115.1. Taxonomy (NCBI): domain Eukaryota; kingdom Metazoa; phylum Chordata; class Aves; order Anseriformes; family Anseranatidae; genus Anseranas; species Anseranas semipalmata. Next base: position 352,956 of record VXAA01002704.1, on the reverse strand, counting down.
CAAGGTTAGTTTCTTTAAGAACCTGGTTGGGGAGCCCTATCCAAAAGTGTCCTTTACATGTCAGTAAGCTGTACCAATCGGTATGCCAGCATTTATACACCTGTTGTTTTCTACAAACAACTCAGCTGCAGGAAGTGCAAAATTGGCATTGACTCCCCCATTATACGTTTATCCACATGTACTCATTCAACTATTATTTTTATTTATATTTTTTTCCTAGTTTTCCAAGTCTTACAGCCTTTATTTTCCAAAATTCCTTATCTAAAGTCCTGGGAGCGCTTCAGCACCTCCAGTTACTCTAGTACTGGGGCCAATGTAAGCACTGAATTATGTCCTGCACGTAAAAGTTTGGCAATTTCATATTTGGGCTGCTGGTGAATACAGCCAGGCTGTCTAGATCTCACTCTCACTGGGTTCAAGAGCATCCTCCAGATACTACACCCATGGGAAATGGCTCCACTGGGAGAACCTCTGTAAGAATTATCCACAACAGCAGCATTACTGTATTTCAGCTTCATATTTGGCTTGCTGGAGGGTTTGCTCCTTTCCTCGTTATTTTCCATCTTTACAAAAACACCTTTAAAAAATAATAAATTTCCTTTAATTTGCTATTAAGCCATTCTGATTGGGAGGGCTTTTGAAAAACCACATGCTTGTCTGCAAGCCTCTAGCATGGTGTACCACATAGCCTCTCTGCCACCTGCAACCATTAAACCTTTTAGCTGCTCCTTCTAATAGGCTATCATTTTGAATAAAATTCCCTTTCTTGACATCAAACCTTACCACTGCAGAGTTTATTTGGACTAACATTCCTGCAAGGATGATGAACCTGAATATATTATAGCCACAGTTACAGATCAGTTCTCTGGTAACTGTCTTTTTAACTAAGTCCTACAATACTGTTGAAGACCACATCAAGAACTTATTAACCTTTTTTTGGCCCTTTGATTTGTTCCTCCAGGAAGCAAGCACTTACAGTTTTAACTTTTTTTGCCTTTGTAATGCCATCCTGTGCCTTTTACCAAATCTCTGAAGAGCAAGTGAAATCTCCATTAACACTATTGCTGTCCTCAGAACCTCTCTGATCTCCCTTAACATCCCATTGCCACTTTTTATTATTGCGGTCAAATGATACCTGGCACAATTCCTACACTATATACTCCCCATTAATGCATGGCTTGGCAACCCACAAAGGACTTAGCTGCAGTTATTGATACAATTAATCTAGAGAAATATTAAAGACAAGTAAGGCATGTGACAATTCCATTCTATCACTAATGCAACTTAGTTCTCAAACCTGTGTAATTTGTGCCCCAGCATCGCAGTACCCCAAGTTTCTGAGGTGACTGTTACATCAGTGCCCTCATTTAAAGCCAGACAGTCCAAGTTGCCCACATTTAGATCTGCAGTTTTTACAATGTTAGTTGATTGCCTGTTTTCACAGGCACGATAGAGCTTTATTTCTCAATACTGCTCTTTACCTTTTCAAATGTAAACTTCTGTGGCTTTCTGCACCATCTCCCTCCCCATCCCGCTACCCAGGAGCTCTGACTTCACCCTGTGTGCTCCTAAGAACTTGCCAGTCTCCCTCAGATGTTTTGTTTAAAATAGTTCAGAAGATCTCAATGCCACCCGTATGGGTCTGTTTTGGTTCAGACTGCAGCCACCCTTTCTGCATAAATTCCACCTCTTCCAAGAGTTCCCACAGTTTCTAACCTAATCCTTCAACTGTGTTCCTCACTCACACGCTGAGAGCTACAGGTGTGTCTATTGAGACCATATTCATTTTTTTTCCTCCTGTAGCATCATTAGCCACTATTATCTCATCTTGACTGAAGACTACTCTAAGAGCTCTCATATTTCAGAGTAAGCAGGCTCTCTCTAGAGAACCTGTGTATTTCTGTACACATAAATTTTTGTATTTTCTTGGTCCTTCTTCGTTATACTAGCAATCAGGTCTCAAACTCTTAGGGGAAGGAAATTTACTCTTCTGTCTCTTGAAGAAACAATATTTAAACTTGGACAGACAAAAACATTAATTCAGAGCAAAAAGATTATATTTTTACAATGATTTAGTCAGCCTTTTCATATTTTGTGAAAAAGAAACTAATTGGCCTTACAAAAAATTCCATAGGAAGATCCTGAGATATCAAAATCCATTCCTCTCAGACCTCCTTTTCACTTAACTATTTTTTTTTCAGGAGCTCATTATAAACACTGCTATTGTTTGAAATATTTTGACATTTTCTTTGCACCATCTTTTTCTGCTGGATTGACCAACAACCAACTTCTCAAGTCAGAAAATGTAAAACTTCACTTGACTTTTTTCCAAAGATTTACAAGAGCAGTTAATTTTTAATTCATTTGAATATTCACTTATTCTTTCCAAGGTCCTGATGTAACTTAGATTGTCATCTTTGGTAGCAGACAAAGAAAACAAATCCCCAAACTCCTCTA
>VXAA01002704.1:336401-350467 GCA_013399115.1 Anseranas semipalmata | reverse complement strand
ACTTTAAGACCTGTGACAGACAAACTCCAGCAAACCTTACTGTAGTGGTCAAGATACCACCTGCTGTCTCTTTGCCTTTTCTGACAGAAGTTACTGTGCCCTTAAAACAAATTCAGACAAAGAAAACACACAAATGTGTCAGCTGCTCCAGTTCAGAGTCTGGTATCTGAATTCAAGACACCCTTCCATCAGTCACTTAAGCTAAGAATAGTTTTGATGGAGAGTGGCTGAGGTGTGTGTATTAACCCTCTTCTGCCAACTCACTGGAGACAAAGCAACACACCGTTCCAGGCAGTAACATCCTATGCTGCTGCCTTACCAGAGCTTGTCCATAAAAGCCCTAAATGCTTCTGAAGTTTATTTTGTGTATCGGTATGTCCTATGAATTCTCAGTGCAGCAAAAACAAATTATGCCAAAAAAAGCTAAAACTGTGGTTCACTTCTGGTTTTAAGCAAACTGTCTTTATTCCCCCCCCATTAGAAGTGGCAGAGCAATGTGTAGCCTTCTGATATGCAAGACTGCAGATCTCCAGTTAAATTAATACATGCCAAAATGAATTTAAAGAGAGAAAAAAAAAAAGGAAATGTACTTGCCTCTTGTTTGGTTACTTTTGCTGCATCCTTGCCTTCAGCACCCTCTGGAGACTGAAAGAAAATATTAAGTCAGTGCTTTTTTACAGACTTAAAAGCATCCAAGCAACCGCAAACAAAGATTATGGTGAAGATGCTTCTTTCTATACATTGCAGCAACTTAAGGAAGCCTGGTACAAGCAACATTGTACCAAAGCCATTCTAGATTTTCCAAGTAAGAACTCAAGGACTTGAGTTCACCAGGTATGTATCATGCCATACAGCATCCCTCAGTGATCCCTCTAGCCAATTAACTAAAGCATCTGCAGGCTCCAATGGGAGTTCCACCTAATCAGCAGTTGGTAGCACAACAGTATGAACTGGAAACCTGAGGTTTGCTCTACTAGGGCTTTTGAAATCCCCGAGAAACCCAGGATGTTTCTTCCCAAACACAAACTTCACTAGTAATGAGATGAGGTGAACCAAAAAAGCCCAGCATTACTGAAATGAGTGATTTCTTTATCTCATTTACTCCTTTTGTGCCTCAGGCTCACTCAGCTGGAAGCTTTAACAGTGTCTTCCCCTCATCTCATCTCCACCATCAAAACAGTAAAAAAAAAAAAAAAATCAGTAAAACACCAAGACTTCGGCAGGAAAGCTAGGGACAAACATCTTTCTTCATAAGAACAAAGCCTCAACCTGACCGTTTTAACACTTGTCTGCCAGAGGTACCAAAGAGACATTAGTTAAACCGCTGCTAGAAATCCAGCTTCAGGTCTTTCATTTACTACTCAAGATGAATTACTTTACATTTTGCAAACGACAAGGTTTCCACCTAGATGCAAGCAATTCGTGGAAAAACAGCAGACAGTAGCAGTTGGAGGAGAACTACAAGAAAGGCAGGTGTTTAAAAAAGGCATTTAACAGGCAGCAGAGAAGGCAATTTGGTAGCTGTTCTGTTTTTCAATCAGCAAAGGAGCAGGCTAGTTATCTTTCCCTTTCTCCTTCCAGTCCAGCCCTTACACCAACTCCCCCCCAGGTTTTGGCATGGAATTCCTTGGAGTTACAGAGTTAGGGTTTGGAGCAGAGGAAAACACCGGCTGGTTTGCAGCAGAGTTGACCACTGCCTCCTCCTGTCATTGGGTGCTAACGTACTTACAGAAAGACACTTTTCAACTCCCCACCAGAAAATAAAACGTGGCTTTGTTACTGCGTGCTCTCTGGACAGAAGCGAAGCATGGCACAAAAGCAGCTGGTTTAAAAAAAGCCGAGGACTGATCGTCTAAGCAGCTAGAAAACAGCAGGAAGTTAAGCAGCACCGAGAGGGGTAGAGCAACTCAGAATAGCAACAGTCAGGCATCCAAAATGGAGCCTGCCTGCTCCCTCAGCTACTGCAGCCTCCCCAGCCTCCTGCAGGACTGCTTCGGGTTTGCCTTCCTAAAAGCCTCCGTTTGGTTATGAAAAGAGCTGCTAGAGCTTGACGGTGTGATGCTGGGAGCACAAAAAGCCATAAGCGAAACAAAAACAACCAGTTCCATGATCAGTCACTAACAGCCCTGTTCCTACAACTTCCCTCTTCAGTGCACAATGCGGTACAAGCTTCAAGCACAGCTTTCCTGTAGTTCATGAATTCATAACATCTGTTTCTCCTACATGATTTTTCTCAAGTCTAACAAACTTGTGCTGCACCCTTTCCATTACAGGGAACTCAAATAGCATCCTTCTTGTACTGGGCACCTACTCACATAGAAATTCTCTCACAGGTTTTATAATCTTCTCCTCACAGTGGCCAAGAGGCTCAAGATTTATAGGGGTAGGGACAGAAAGATGGCATGATTCATTTCCTTTGGAAGCCAGGCTGAAAAACTCACCGTAAACTAAATGAAACTTGTTCACACTCCACAATCGGGCTGTTTTACACCGTTTCACTTTTAGGAGCCACAGAGCTTTGAAACAGGGCTAAATCTTCACCAGACGGCCACTGTCACATGCCAGCAGCCTTGCAGAATTGCCTGGGAGCAAACTCTCATCCTGCAATGCTGTGTAGTTAACACACAGTAATTTACCCCATTATCTTTAGCACTAATGAAAGACACGTCTACATTTCTGCCAGACAGGGCAGCCTGTTTTTAGACATCAGTATTATTGCTTGATGACAGATTTAAAAACTGCTCACAAAGCTAACCACAGAAATAAAAATTGAAGTTATATTAAAATATTCTCAGTGCAACCCCAACCGCCATACGGCACTATGATACATTACATAACGCAGCCCAATTAAGTTAGCTAATTAGCCCAGAACTCCTCCTCGAGCCAGAGGATCCAGCAGCAATTCTGAGGGCCAAACGTTCCCCTCCATGGGGTGACGGGCACAGCAACGCCTCGGGGCTGCCGTGCACTCCCGCTGCCCCGCCACCGCTGCAGGCCTGGGCGCTGCGAGGCCGCGGCTCCCGGTACGCTGGCAGAGCCGCGCAGGAGGCTGCGTCGCGAGTAAGGCGGCCGATCCAGCTGAAAAATAGCCCGCTGCTTAAAGACGTGCGTGAACGTTACAGATACGTACACAGGTTATAAATCCGCAGCCCTCCCCTGCTCCAGCTGACTGCACAGCTGCACAAACAACGGAGCCGTGCAACAGGCAGGAGCGGAGCGGCGCGGGGCAGCCGCAAGCAGCCTGGGACTCTTTACGCCGACAGAGACACCAAAAGTCCTGTCAGAAAGGGCTACAACAGTTGTTAAAAGAAGAACGGGAACTTGTTTTCCCCTCCATGAGGGGACATTAGACATTCCAGTGGACCCCATCTGATGTGGATCAGATCTGAGCTGAGCACAGCTCCCAAAGAGCTTGGCACGCCACACGCGGTGGCAGTCTGCACCAGTACCTGGAAGTCACGGGGCTTTTACGTAGAAACCGCCGAAACCTTCGGGTCCTCGTCCCAGCTCTTCCACAGGAACCCTTCCCCGTCCCTTTCTCCTGGTGACAAACTACTGAAGGAACCCTGCTTTTAGGGCAACCGGGCGTACCAAGTAACCCGTCCTTGCGGCACGTTTTCCCACAGGCTGCAATGCCGTGGATCACCGTGTTTCCCGCGACACCCGGGCACACCAAAACGCTCCCTGGTTACCGTGCCACGCGCTGCAAACCAGCAGGGCCGGGACCGTCCACACGGCCACTTCTGCGCGGCGAAACCAAAGGCCAGCGCTGGCGCCGAATGGCAGAGAAGGGCGCGAGGCAGCCGGGTGGCTCCCCCGCCGCGCTCCTCGCACGCCCGCGTTACGCTCACACAGCAGCCCCTGGTGCTGCGGGGATGCCTACGAGAGGCGAGGCAGATAACAGAAACAACAGATAACGCCACAGATAACTGATTTTTTTTTTTTTTCCAGTCACAGAGGTACGCGGAAGGCACAGCAAAGGAGTGACTGGCTAACTATAAATATGCTTTTGACATTTAATCTAATAGCAAGTTTTAGGTTCAGGTGACCACACGTTGTGTCACACCTCGATTTGCACTACATACTGGCAATGCAATTGCAAATTAAGCTGCAGCTAAGCTTTGTGAGGTCTGTCAGATCTGCGTAACTTTTATACCACACGATTAGCCTGAAAGGCTGTTTGCAAGATTCCCCATGCCTATCAGCGACCGGTTGGATTATTTGGTGGCTTTTTTTTTTTTTTCTCCTCTTTAAGGTACATCCTAGAAAATGATTTTGAGAAGATTGGAAAAAAAACACAAAAATATTAATAAATTATAGAAAGCATTCAAAAACAACAACAAAAAAAAAAAAAGAGGAAAAGGAATATTAAAACTGAGCTTGTTTACATACACAGCTTTGCATTTCACCAGCTGCGAAGCATACACAAGAACGGGTGTTTCCACACACCAGGACAATACTGTGGTATCTGCAACGCCAACACCATTACAGAACTGTTAAGTTGAAAGAGAAAACTAGATAACTGTTTTAAGAAAACATTTAAAAGAACAAACAGGAAAATTTCCTGTTGTTGTTGTTCTAAAGGCTGCATTACCTGGTAGAGATGCACCACGAAAGAAAAGAAAAAAAAGAAAAAAAAGCTTCAATTTCTCTAATCTAAATCCTGCAATATAAGCAGGATTTAATGTGAGCGCAGTAATCCAAGGTAGTGAAGTTACTGAGGTCCATTTGAGAGAGCCAAAGGTGCACGTTTGAACCTGCAGTGACCGGCTTCAGGATACATATTTGGTACATAAACGAGCGGACTGCACTGTCATAAAGGAGAGTACATTAATTAAAAGCACGAAGAATGAGAATACAAGTATGTGAGAAGTAACAGTTGGCACGGGAGGTTGCTTATAAAATGAAATGGATCATTCATTCTCTGAAGGGTCCTATTACTAGCTGATACTCAATACCTCGGCTCTGATGGGACAGAAATTAGTCCTTTCATACCCTTGTACAAAGCAGATACCAATTTCGTAATAACTACCACGTTAAGGAGTTAGAAAGGCAGAAAGCGTTCACTGTCCTAGCACACCAGCATTCTCTATAGCGTGTCCTCCCTTCTTTGCACGCTGTTTTGCTCAGCCACATCTCAACAGACTGCCTGCAATGGGATTTGCCTATGGATACTTTCCTGGCTCACTGTACTAGCTGCGATTTCCATGACGTACTGCTTTGGTCATTCCTCCAACTTTTTTCACCCACCAAAATATGATAAAAGCTTGCAACAAAACCACGGCAGCAAGAAAAGATGACATGTCAAGTCCTAAGCCTTTTTCAGGGTTTACTGTGCTGTTTTCTTAAAATTTCCCCTCCCCTCACTTCCCTGTGAATAGAACTCTGCATTAGACTAAATTTAATTCAATGAATTGTTTTCCCCATACATGCAAGATCTTCTAATTATTTCTGTCTTCACAGCAGCTCTGAATTTTGTGCTGTTTCATAAATGTAATTAAAATGCTGTTTGTTTCTTGTTTGAGATTAACAAAGACTCTGTGAGTTGACTAATTTAACACCAACCAACTCCTGCACCATCCCTCTAACCATTGTTTCCTCATTCAGCTCCTCTGGGATCTTATCATTAACCTTTGTTTATAGCTAGTTCTTTGATCTGTTTTCAGCTGATACAACTGTGCTCACTGCCAAGCCAATCTGAATGAACTCTGCAAGTGGAATTAATTCACCCTGTTAAATGCTTTAAGAAACCAGGTATTCTTCCTACTATACTCCTCTGTTTCTTTTTTCTAGAAAGAACCTGATCCTGGTTTAAAAAAAAAAAAAAAAAGATGCCGCTAATGTCAAAAACAAGTAATTCTGCCAGAACAATGAAGTACAGAATAAATCTCTTTAGTGGTTGCATTTTTTGAATACTTATCCGAACTGATATCTGTCTTGTACTCTTCCAAAAATCTGAGTTTTTTTTTTTTTTATATTCTTTCAGTATTTTTTTAGAGAGTTCTACTGTGTGGATTCCACTTATGAGGTGGGAGTACATTTGTACATTATTTATATAATATACATATGTACATAATATACATATGTACACACATATATATACACATATACACACAAGCATATATAGATATAAATTATACATATGTATAATCTGTGCAAATGTTGTATGTGTATATATACATATATATAAATAAAATTTTGATTGTGTACAGAGGGAGATTGGAAGCTGCACACTCCTAAAGCTTGTCAAGAAGTATTTAAAAAACTCTAAAACATGCATGACATAGTAACTCCCTCCTGCTCCAGACACCGAATTACCGAATTATGTTTTGCTACCTGTACTAAATCAAACACATACGCCTTACTTTAAAAAAAAAAAAAAAACAACACTAATACTTAAGGAGCATTACGACATTATAATGAAATATTATACAAGATATCATTTTTAGAATATTAATCCCTTTACTTGTGTCTATTAAGAGCAGAATATTTAATAGTCTAATCATTTGGGGGGGGAATGTCAAGATCATGAAGTTCTGAAAACACAAACTGTACTTAAAAGTTTAAATATGAAGAAGGCCATTAATATCCCCTGGAATTAATGTGAAAGTAGGAAAAAAAAAATCAGTGAAAAAACAGATCCTGATCAAAATCTCTGTTCTTCATTAGAAATTCAAGCCAAACAGAGTAAACATGCATTACATTTGCAAAGAATATATGCGAAAATAAGAATACAAACAGCCTGGTTGTAATCAAAATCAGTAAGCTCAGAAAACAAAACAAGCACATTTTATTAAATTCCTTAACTTTCAGACAGTTAAATTCTGTGAGCTTGATGCTCTTCCAGAGCAGACAGAAGAGACAGAAAACAAGTTAGGCCCGGGGTATTTCTAGATATGCAAAACCAGCCAGAAAAAGTATACGCTTTCCTTCATTGAAGATAGAGGCTTTGCTACTCCCACTGAAAACGGAAATAGCAACGATTGACCAATATAATTTAAACCACATTGAAATTCGATGGGACATTTTGAAAGTCTCTGGCTTGGCTTTTATTTTTTACCCCATTTACTTGACAGAGTTGTGTGATTTGGAGTGGGACAACTGACTTAAGATGACAGAGGCAAGACCTTCCAAATTTGTCTTCCCTGAAGTCAGCTTTTGGAATGTGACATTTCCTACCTATAACAGAGTGAAGGAGTAAGAGCAGTGCCTAGAGGTTGCAGCTCGGATTTTAAAACCAGCATTGTAATTTAAGACGGTTCCTTATTCAGCCACTGAAGTAATTACCTGCGTTTCGAAAAATGCCAATTAGTCACGGGAGCAGTGCGCAGAGAGCATCTGAAGTCATTCAGCTTCCCCTGAATGCCAAACCTGAGAATTCAGCTAGGTAGCGAGTAAATTCTTGTCTCAATATTTGCTTAGCAGCTTTACTGCCACCATAAAACAAAAAGGCAGATTTGAAGAATATGATGGATGAAATTCAACCACTAATAATAATATTTCTCGGGCCTTTCAAAGCTGGTGCCAGTTCTGCAAGTGAGATGAAGCTGATAGACTCACGCAAGTCTACATGCACAGCCAGAGGTTTAAAGCCTTACAGACTAGGTTTTGAAATCAGCTCTATCTAAATGGAACTGATCATATTTTTGCAAAGCAAAAGCACCAAGTACTTCTGAAAAAAATATGAAAAAAAATTATCTCCCTAAAGACAGATATTAATTTATACAACTATTTTCAATATGACAACTGATTCCCGAAAATAGCCACCTCTGACAAAGAGAAATATTGTGAATGACAGGGAAAAAAAAAAAAAGGTGTGTAATTCCTCCCCTCCCAGAGGACGTCACTGTGATAAAAACGCAGTAATCTAGAAAAGACTTGTTGTTGTTGTTGTTGCGACTGGCGGGTGCCATGGAACATCAAGCCTCCCAGATGACAACAGCAGGTCCCCAAGTAAGAGATACGTTTGGTACAACGCCTGAGCCCCACCAACCTCTTCTGTCCCAGTAATAATTCCATCTGGGGTTAATGAGAGCATTGCCCTACTACAGGGGACAGAATGGAGAGCTTCGCAGACAACCTAAATGCAGTTTCAAAAGAAGATAAAACGAGAGGATAAGTCCAAGAGGAGGAGGCAGGTGGGATAATGAAGAAAGCATGCAGCAGAGACAAAGGATGTTTTCCTACTACAAACAGAGCGCTGACACCTCTCCTTAACTCTGCTTGAGAGGAACAAAACGGTGCAGAAGTAATGTCATCAGACACTTGATCTCCAGCCATGGAAGCACCCTGCTGCTACTATCTCAGCGTTAGGACAAGGGAGAAAGCTAGGTGGGAAGAGCTAACATACCTACACAGTCCCAACGGAGCTGGTGTTGATGGGAACACACATAATCGTTTTGTGCAGACAGACCCTAACGCTCTTGGGGAATTGCCTTCTATATTTGCAGCTTTCACTGTTACCAAGTACACCCACTCTTTACTACAGGAAGACAGGAGCGGTATCTCCAAGTTACAGGAGTAATTAATTGAAAATTGGTCAACAAGGGACACCAAGGGAAGAAAATAACCAAACAAACCCAACACATCTTTTTCCATAACAGTGCAAGGGTACATGTGACCACTGAGTTGTTCTGATGAGCATTGCCTAACGAATTAAGGAACACTCCCCTAAGTTAGGGACTCTCGGGGACAACCAGCAGGGCTGGCTAAGGCTGCCGTCCGATGAACGCCCAGCTGGCAGACGCGGCTGCTGCTAAGAAGAGTTCTGCCCCCCCGGAGCCGATCCTTCCTGCCTGTAAGCTGGCCTCACTCTTTGTGCCAGGGCATAGGAAACCAGATCAGCGGACTGGCCTGGCCAAAAACTACCTCAAACGCATGCGATATCCCACAGGTTAAATCTGAGTAAGGACAGATATGTCCACCTGAAACAGCTGTCACGCTACAGTCCAAACCGTGAAGTCCCACCGTGCCAATTTTACTGTCAATAGAACCAGCATATGAGGATCTTGGTTCTCAGCGTGGTCAGTTGCTCGCTCCCAGCCCCACTCCCTTCCAACGGGTTATCGCACGCTCCTTGCGCCATCGTGTAGCATCTCTACATTGGATCACTAAAATGATCCAAGGAAAAAAAAGTCAAGGGCATGTTCAAACCTGTTGAGTAAGCAAGCTTTAAGAGGATCACGGCCTGAAACTTTAAGTCCAGCACCTGAAAACACCTTTTTAGCTAATGGACCATGGGATAAATCGCTGTTCCTGTTTAGCTTGGTTAACGAAGAGAAAGCGCTAATTTCCAACAGACACTGTAATCTGGTTTACTTGCACCCTACACAAAAGGCACAATTACAATCACATCGAGCAAAATTCAATTTCATACAACTTCTCTGAAACAAGGATACACCTTGGTACATACCAGCCTTATACACTGCTTGGGTATAAAATAGCAGAGAAAGTAAAAGTTTTTCAAGTAAGAAAAGCAGCATCAAACTGCACAGCATATACCAGCTACATTCCAGTTATACACACAGGAGTTTGTTTGTTTGTTTGAAACTTAACAATGGTGATAATTCTAGAACACAAAATAATAATATCCCCACTGGCTTGATGAACTACTATCAAGCTTATTTTTTGATTTTCATTACGAGCATGTAGGTACTTTCCTAAAATCCCTGTATATAAAAAGATTACTTGCATTTGGTTAGTTTTGAACTAGAAGGTGATGACTTATAAAGTAGACTGTATTACTGGCTGCACCTCATCACACATCACGCTTCAATGCATGGAGCAGCATTATGAATGACTTTTAATTCAGTGAAAAACTAAAAACGTTGAGGTTGCCCGTTCATCAATTCCAGTTGTATTTCAGTGTGGTCTAAGGAGAAAATTTTTATACATTGTAATCAATTGTTACTAAATGGGTCAGATTTTTACAGAATTGTATAAAGCAATCAGAAACATTTTAGATCTATAAAGCCTCAGTCGATGACTTTATAATCACCATAATTCTAAAAAAGTCAGCTAAAATTATATTAATAGCTCTTTTATGCTATTTAATATAAACCGTGGGCAAATATATGTTGCATGTATTTAATAGCCCCATAATATCATTTATTGCAACATGGCATAGCAGCATTACTCAAGTGTGGCTTTTTTTTTCAGTGCCACTCAACACTGCTACACTGTATTACATCCAAGGGTACCATAGGCAGATAAAAACATGATCCTTTCTGCCTAATTTTTATATGAAAGATGTATGTTCTTTGAGTCAGTCAGGTCAACACATACCTGGAGTAGGCCAATCAGCAATTTTCTACTGCTTTAAATACATCAAGGTTTCAAATTCTCAGTGGTTACAAATTTAGTACAAGTGCTACAATTTCTAAAATTGAAAAGCCGTAAAACATCTTTTTTCCCTTGCATTAGAAGAATCCTGCAGTCTTTTAACATGCTCTGGCCCCTCTATTCTGTCTGCCTTGGCTGAATGTCAGCGCAGCCCTGACTGCACAGCGAACGTTTTGCCTGTCCCTGCAAAGGATGCCCAAGGTAGAAGCCCACCCAAGGGCTCTGCTGGTATGTTAGGCAGGAGTTTTTTGAAGTCAGTGGTGCCTCAGTGACAAGGATCCAAAGAAGAGCTTTTTCTGCTGTTGTCTAGCCTGTTTTCCAGCAGTTACTGAACCATCTAGGACTGATCTGACAGGAAAAATGGAAAAGAAACTACCTTTTCGGAGCTCCCACTTCCCTTAGTCCCCACGTAGCAGAGGGAGAAAGGAGGAAGCGGTCAGCATGAGACACGGGGAAAGTTTGGAGAAAGGACAGGGACAGAATGGGAGGGGACGGCAGCCAAGATGCAAGGATCTGCTACTGACTCCCCTTGCCCTTGTAATAGTAATCACCTCCAGAGCATGACGCAGACCACAGTTATTTCCCCATCCCCATGTTAGTTCTAGGATGACCCAAAAGTTCCTCTGCTACAGACCGGGAGCTTCCAAAGCCCAGCGATGGCCACTGCGAGGTAATGGCAAGGTGCGAGTCCCCACAGCACCGCTGGAGCTTCTTCCCTGCCAAGTAACTTTGAAATGAAGTTGACACAGCCCGACACACACCTGAAGTATTAATACATGGAAAGGGACGGGAATTAGAGCCCTACAGCGCTCGAGTGTACTTCATACTGCTGCACTGCAAACACACGCTCACCCACTGCTTTTTCCACAAGATCTACAGACCCAACAGTGACAGCGGGATCAGAGCCACAGCAAATGAGGCTGTCATCTGCAGAACCCTTAGCTTCATTAGTTAATTGGTGTTAATCACATACAAGTTGCTCCAACAAAATTTCAGAGAACCACTTACTATTTGAAAGTTTCTCAGTTTCTGTCTGCATACTGTAAGGCAAGAAGACAAATTTGGAGAAGTAACAACAACTGCACCACTCAGAGTACAGGTGGTGCTTGGTAAGGGGAAAAAAAATCATTTCAGACATCTTAAACTGAGAATCCAAGATGAGGGGACCATTCCAACATCTTGTCCATTTATTTCTGTGCCCCATTTCCCTATCAGCAGCACAGGAACAACATTCCCCTTTGAATATTCACAACACTTCAGAAACACAAATTCAAACATGAAGAAGCTTTTACAGAGCATAGGTCCAGAGGAAAAAACACAGGTGAAATCTAGCAGCTCTACGTTAGTGCATGTGAGAACCTGCATTAAACCCAAGGATTAGAAAATACATTGAATAGATACCTGGTTGGCAAAAGAACTAGTAGGGTAAGAGACCTGAAAAAAAACTATCATGGGATCGTGCAACTAAATGCACTGCAATAGGACAAGCCCAAAGTACGGCCCCTTCTCACTTCTCCTAAAGGAGCAGCATTCCAAGGCGGATATTCAGAAGTTTTGTTTTTCTACAGAGTGACTAGCTGGGTATGTTTACTGACTTTAGAGAAAATGAGTTTGCATAACGGAACAGGAACCTGCCCCAGATGTTCTCTAGTACATTTTCACAGCTTCTGCAATACAGCTGATGCTAACATCCTTGCCTACGAGGGAGCAGATAGTTTACAAAAGTGGCTAATTAGATCACAATATTTTTATTTGCTCTGAAGCCGCAGCAATATTCAAAGATGTTATTAAAAAAAGATGACATAAGAAGAAAAAGTTGTAACCAGTCCTCCCATCTGATTCAACTCCAAGTGTTTTCAAAACAACTTGCGAGACGCAGGTCGTGTTGCTCGGAGCCGGATTAGAGAACAAGTTGGATCATTCTGGAGCGCAGCCCCGGCTGAGGACAGGCTCCTTGTTCGACAGGGGACGGGTCACCGCGTGGCCTATTAATATCCCTCAGAAACGGCGCCCGCACCACTTAGAGGTGCAAGTACCGTTCATCTCCACGATGATGACACTAAAGCTTAGGCATGCACGCCCGTGCGCACGGACGTATGTGACCATACCGTGGCTCTCCCTGTTGTCAGGCACAGGACGGTTCTTCATTCTTCCATGGCTAACGCAGACGCATTTTTACTGGGGCGGTTTCAAGGTCAAGGAGTTTTCCAATATGACCCAAGAGCAAATTCCAGTTAGACAGGCAGCAAAACGAAACACCCCCATCCGTGTCAAGGCGTTCGCTGCTATCAATACCACAACAAGCCTTCTGGTTTATCCCACACTGGCATGCCATTCTTCTTGTGAAAGGCCACGTTCACGCCACAACATGTTATTACAACAGACGAAGCATGCAGAAATCTGACAGAAAGAGTCCAGAGTTCAACCTCTTTTTGTTTTAGCGCAGTATTTAACACCGTCTGAACACACAGTGAGTTCTTCCTTTTCCCCACGAACCTCAGCCAGCGACGAATGACACACCAGTACCTTGAGCCACAGCCCGCCGGAGGAGGAGGAGGAGGAGGGGGAGCCTGCTGCCACCACTCGCCATATTCCCAGCGAGCATCGTGCCAGAGACTCAGCTGCTCACCCAAGTTTGCGCAGAGGTGCAAACTTTGTTCAGAGACGGATCGAAAGGCAAACGAGAAGGACCAGCCAGTTAGATAACTAAGGCACACGCAAAAACAGGTACAGGCGGATGCATGCCCTTGCTGCGATATTATTTATTTACTTATCCCCATCACCGTGAAATTTTCTCATTTTGATGTTTGAGGTTTATTACCTAATAAAAGTTCTGGTATTGGCAGTCTTTTCCTAAGTTAAAAAATTCGTTTTCATAGAAGAATTCACTATTAGCTGCAGGTGAGGGTTCTCTCTCCAGGTGGAAACTGACTGGTGTAACTGCTCGGCTACTGCTGTATCACTAACTGCTCACTCTGTGGATGTTACTCTGGAACACTTCGGCAATTCGACTTCTCTCAGAAAGCGAAGCCATTATTCAAACGCTTCCTGGAATCAGTGCTTCCCCAAACCCGTATTTCATATATAATCTTAAAATTTAAATGCTTGCCCATACAATAGAGAGTAAATCAAAATTTACTGAATAAGCTTCGTCTCCGTTGCTTTGACCACATAAATTTTTTGCGTAAATTTTTTTAATAGTCTTAAAAACATGACACGTTCTCACGGACTTACTACCCAAAGATAAGGTTTCCCTTGATAAACATGTCACCACGGACAATAAAAACCTACACGAGTGACTCTAGCTCTACTCCCTGTTAGGAAGGACAGCCCGAAACACCATCACTGATCTAACGCAGAAGGGCAAAGGAAACGGGGCGAGAGGTCTGCAAGGTTTCCAAAGCTGCAATGAGTCCCATAGGTGCAGGCTAATTTTCAACTTTTTCCTCATGACGAGCAACAGCGCTACGAGAGCAGAAGGACGCGAGGCCTACACGAGGGTGCAGCGATGGAACGGCACGAGAAGAAACGCCCGGTGCCGGCCAACTTCAAGCCAAGGTATGGCAACGAAGGCGACCAGCCCCTCGCTTGCCTCCATTTCCACAGCTGGAACGAGCTTTTGAGCTCGGCGTTAACCGATTCAGCGGCACGCTTGACGTGGTGACACTGCCCGTAAGGAGTAAGGACGGGACCTGAACACCTGCCAGCCGTCACCTACCTGTAGC
>VXAA01002704.1:321506-335239 GCA_013399115.1 Anseranas semipalmata | reverse complement strand
GGAAACGCTGCCCTGGCTGAAGGCAGCGCTTGCTCAGCCGCCGGATTATCTCAACCCGCTTAAATTTCCCTTTTCCCCCCAGTTCCGGTTTCTCCTCCCCGGCTGAAATCCGCTGCAGCCTTTCCCCGTCATAGCCGTTCTCCCTTTTCACACCCTGGGCTGTTTTCCCGTGTGGATCCCTGCATCCCCCGCTCCTCCAGATGCGAGGAAGCTGTAAAGTCTCCTCTTTGCACGCCCTGTTAAATCGCCAGCAAGACAAAACAGTGCTGGCGAGAGAAGCGCTACGTTACTGGGTTGTACAGTCGATTCCTCCATGAAGTTCAAATGCCAACAAATACTTTTTAAAAAAAAATATAATTTTAATGGGAAAAATAAAGTGGCTTTCCATGCTCTGGAAGCTCCCCGACCCCTCCGGAGCGCCTGCACAAGCAGCAGGACTGAACCCAAGGCCTGTCCCCTGCCTTCGGCCAGGAGCTCGGCCGTCAGGACGCCCACAGGGATGCGGCAGCTGCGGGCCTCATTTTGCTCTTTACCTGAGGGGATCTAAGCTCATAGCTCTTGTTCTCCTATAACATTATTTTGACAACAAACTAGAGGATCTCAGAACCAGGAAAGATTAGATTCTCCTGCTGATATTGTTGCAACAGCTTTGTATTAATAATTTGCCGGGGCAGGAATCCAGCTGCTTTTGCTCCCAGTTAAGCAGGTACACCACCAAGCTGGAGTCATGCCCACTTGTTTGCATGCTGCCTGCGTGCATTTAAGTAGTTTACGCAAAGCGGCGTAGTTCCATGCAGGAGGACTGAAAAGCATGCACTTCAGCAGGAGATGCCGGTGCTGATCAAGAGTTTACTCCAGCCTTACACAGTGTGATGTCTAAATATTAATTAACATGGGAAGGAAATTAATCAGGAAGACTCCATAGCTTAACCTTTCCCTGTTTCTTTTCTCACCCGTTCTCTAGGATCTGTCCCATGTGTCTTTATTTGTGGATGACAGTATCAACCCCTACAGCTTCACTGTAGGCCATCCATTCAGGAAGAGAAACCAGAGGTAGGTCTCCATTAGTACAGATGAAAACTATTGAAAGGAGAACTGCACACAACTTCAGTAACGAGTATAACCATAACATTTCCTTCTATGCCACACAAAAATTTGGATTTAGCCCACATCTAATTCCACACCAAAATAACATTGGAGAAACAAATTAAAAATTCTGATTAGCTCTATGGCTGCTTTCTTCCTTGTTCAATTCTAGGTTGATCTTGTCCTCCTGCTTTTAGACTCGCAGGATAATTCAGGTTGGAAGGGACCTCAGGAGGTCACCAAGTACAACCCTCTGCTCAGTTAGAGCCAGTGGCTGAGGGCCTCATTGAGTTTTGAGGGATATTTTCCATAATTTCTCTCGGCAACCCACAGCAGGTCTTCAGTTCTTTCCCTGCTTACTCATAAGTTCAATTCTAAAACCATCCCACCTCCTTTCCAGTCACTTACTCGGGTTTCTTTAAACTTTCAGCTGGTAGAATAGAACAGTTCTCAGAGCAGTAGGAGCCTGGGAAAAGGAAGAAAGCCCGGTAGACTTGAGGAGGTAATTTTTTCTGGCTTTGCAGGAAGGGGAGAAGCAATCCTGATGACATCACACTTATAATTAGCTAAAACTAATGAGCAGTGTGAAGGAAAGGCAAAATTTTAGCAGCAAGAAAACAAGAGAAAGAACTGCAGGAGCTGACAAGCTACTTGCAGGTGTTTTTCTTCCTCCATTGAACCATGCTAAGGTTCAATGGAAACATTGCACCTCAGGAGGAAATCGCTCAGGAAAGTTGCTGCTCTGTAGAACAGTCTGGTCTCTTCCTTCACTCCCTCAGTATTTTCTGGGTCGGTACAGAATTTTTCCTAGTTGGTCCCTGTCACAGCAAGCCCTATCAGCTCCTTGCACAGTGGTAGATTGTAGGGTGAATTCACTGAGATGTGAGAGCAGCAGCAAGTTGTGTTTCTCCTACCCATATAGTCAGCCCTCCCTGTTGCACTCTGTCTGTAATAGGATTTATTTTCAGACTAGCTGGCCTGCTGCTGCAGCCTTCAGTAGAAAATCATGGGAATTGCCTGGTAGTTTCTTCTCTCTGCAGCTGTTGTCTTTTTCCAACGTACCTGGCCTGATTTTGTTAAAAGATGCCTGTTGTCTGAAAAGCCCTGCCACTAAGAAGAAAAAATGTTAATATGTAGGTTTTCAAGGAAATCCCAAACACTTCTGGTAGAGAAAATGCTCTCTTCCAATATGTAATGGAGACTTCTGTACTATAGATATAGGCCATGCGAGAAAAGCCATATTTTGACCATATTTTTGGTTGTCATAGAAATTAGTTTATAGCTTATTTTAACTTCACAGCTATTACTATTTAGTAACAACTATTTCAGAAGCACACAGATCAAAGTAACGTAGCCTTACCTCATCTTTCATGTCCAAGGGATGACAGTTGTGAAATAGAACCGCCCAGATACCCCGAACAGTGGCAGTTTGATAGTTTCAAGGCTATTGTGATCAGTTCCTTGTAAATGAATATGTGGCTGTAGGCCAATGGTGGAGGTATCAAGCTAAGGGGATACAGATACAGAAAGTAAGCAATCAACACACTTCTAGCTAGTTCAATATTTTTAAGCATAGGCGCCCTGAAGTCTGGTAATTATTGTCTTTTATTATCACTATTTTTCCTTATAAGTAACAATTCTGAAGGAACAGAAATTTCTAGACAGCACCAGATATTAATAATCTGTGACAGTTACCTTTGTAAAAAGGCCAAGCAGTTCAAACATTATGAAGGAATTCCCTTAAATTATTTAAAAAATTGTAAATTAGTTTCAGAACAGCATGATGGTTTATCTCTGAATAAGAAAAGTGTTTGAGCACTCCAAATTCACCACACTACTAGTACAATGGCTTCCAAGCAATCCAGGTTTTGGAACATGTCACAGTTTTCAGCAAAGCTCCTTCCACCATTGTTTCAGGGACACCTCTACCACCTTGAACAACTACAACCACATTTTAAACCTCTCCTGTACTATAAGAAGGCAGCTTTCATTCACATGTGCTTTGCAAAAATACTACAAGGAATAGCAGAAAATAGAGACACTTCGTAGCTAGCTACTACAGAACAGAAAGCAACTTTAACTTTTCTACCATGCTAATCCACAAAAGTGCAATGAGTGCCTCGTATGTATGACCTAGACCCCCCCCTTCTGGGATCAGTTTGGTGCATTCACATGACAGCATATTAGAAGGGCAGTTGAATCTGGAAGTCCAACAATTCTCATTTTCTGCCATAAATCTCTCCTGATTATTTGTAGAAGCAGAGCAACTGGTATACACAGTTTCCATAGAAATCAATAGGAACCACACCAATGAAGCTTGGAGCAGAATTTGGCTAATACTATATACCCCAGAGAACTCAGACCATTTTGGCCACTTCCATGCTATGACCAGACTATGAGTTGTTAACGTTGAAGGTCACAGAATCACAGAATGATTGAAGTGGGAAGGGACCTCTGGAGATTGTTCAGTCCAACCCTCTGCTAAAAGCAGGGTCAGCTAGGGCAGGTTGATAAGAGCTGTGTCCTATCAGGTTTTGGATATCTTTGAGGATGGAGACTCCATAATCTCCTTGGGCAACCTGTTACTGAATTTAACCACCCTCACAGCAAGCGTTCTCTAACACTGAGATGGAATTTCATTGTAGTTCAGTTTGTGCCCGTTGCCTTTTGTCCTGTCACTGGGCACCGCTGTAAAGAGTCTGGCTCCAGCTTCTTGAGACCCTCCCATCAAGTATTTATAGACATGGATAAGATCCCCTTGAGACTTCTCTTCTCCAGGCTGAACGCTCCCCACTTTCTTAGCCTCTCCTCATAATGCTCAAATTCATTCATCATCTTCGTGGCCCTTTCCTGGGCTTACTCCAGTATGTCCATGTATCTGTTGTACTGGGGAGCCCAATACAGGACACGGCACTCCAGGTACCTCTAACCAGGTTTGAGCAGAGAAGAATCAGCTCCTTCGACCTGTTGGCAATACTTTTCCTAACACAGCTTGGCACACCATTGGCCAATAAAGACATGTTGCTGCTCATGTCCAACTCACTAAGCGACAGGACTCTGAGGACTTTTTCTGCCAAGCTGCTTTCCAGCCCATCAGCCCCCAGTATCTGCTGGTGCATGAGGTTAATCCTCCTCAGGAGCAGAACTTGGTATTTCCTTTTGTGGAATTCCTCTGTACCCATTTCTCTAGCCTGTCAAGGTCATTTTTTTCTGAAGTGGCAGCACATCCATCTGGTGTATCAGCCACTGACCCCAGTTTTGTATCTTCTGCAAACCTCCTGAAGGAGCACTCCGTCCCATCAGCTAGGTCATAAATGATGTTAAATGGTGGTTGCTCCAGCATTGACCCTTGGGGTACACAGCTAGTGACTAGACTCCAGAAGAGCTTCATGCTGCTAAATACACCCCTATAATCACATACTGCCAGGCTTGGACCTGGCAGTTCATCCGGTTTTCTGTCCATATCACTATCTAGCCTGTACTTCAACAGTTTGTCAATAAGGATGTCATGGGAGAGTGTTGAAAAAGTCTCTAAAGTCATGAGAAACAACATCTACACTCTCCACACCAGTCACCTTATCACAGAAGACTCTCAGGTTGATCAGGCATGATTTTTCCTTCATAAATCCATCTTGACTACTCCTGATCACCTTCTTGTTCTTAATATGTCTGGAAACATTTCCAGGATTATTTTCTCCACCATGTTCCTAAGGATCAAGGCAAAACTGACCAGCCTCTAATTCCTCCTTCTTGAACACAGGTGTGACATTTGCTCTCTTCCAGTCCTCAGGAACCTCTCCCAGTCATCGTGGCCTTTCAAATATAGTCAAGGATGACATTGGTCTGTGCCCTCAACACTTAGCAGCATCTCTCATCAGGTCCTGTAGTTTTGTGTATGGCCAATTTGTTCAAATGTTTCGTAGCCTGATCCTTCTCCACCACAGCAAAGTCCTCCTTGCTCCAGACTCTCCCTCTGATCTCAAGGGCTTAGGATTCCTGAAGATAATTCTTGCCAGTAAAGACCGAAGCAAAGAAGACATCATGCATCTCAGCTTTTTCCACGTCCTCTGTCAGCAGGTCTCCTGACCTTTTAATCAGCAGGCCCATATTCTTCCTGGTCATCTTTTTGCTGCTGACTTATTTGAAGAAGCCCTTCCTGTTGCTCCTCATGTCCCTTGCCAGATTCAACTTGTTTGTCTTCAGCTTTCCTAACCCCATCCCTCAATGGTCAGAGAGTGGCTCTGTATTCCTCCCAAGCCATCTGTTCCTGCTTCCACCTCTTGCACCTTTCCTTTTTATGTGCAAGCTTTGTCAGGAGCTCCTTGCTCATCCATGCAGGCCTCCAGCCCCTTCTGCTTGCCTTCCTGCACATCAGGACAGACTATTCTTGAATTTGGAAGGGATGATCCTTAAAAATCAACCAGCTCTCCTGGACCCCTCTTCTCTCCAGGGCCATAACCCATAGGATTCTTCCAAGTAGATCCCTGGACAGGCCAGAGCGCTCTTCTGAAATCCAGGGTTGTGAGTTTGCTTTTTGCCTTGTTCCCTTCTTTGCAGGATCCCAAACTCTGTCATCTAATGGTCACTGCAGCCAAGACTGCCCCTGACCTTCAGAGCCTCAAGCGGTTTTCCCTTGTTTGTAACTGTCAGATCCAGCAAAGCATCTCTTGTTGTCAGATCCCCTTTGACCTGTACCAGGAAACTGTCTTCACTACAGAAACCTCCTGGATTGCTTGCACCCTGCCATGTTGCTCCTCTAGCAGATACAAGAAGACTAGGTCCTGGGAACATGAGGCTTCTTCCTCTTGTCCAAAGAAGGCCTCATGTACTTCTTCCTGACCAGACCCTCTGTAGCAGACACCCATCTTAATGTTGCCCACATTGGCCTGCCCTTTAACCCTCACCCATGAGCTCACAGCTGGCTCATTACCCCTCCCTGGGCAGAATTCCATGCATTCCTCCTGCACTTTCACACAAGGGGCAGCTCCCACTCCTTGCCATCCTGCTAGTCCTTCCTGAAGAGCCTGTATCCATACACTACATGCGAGTTCTCAAAATACCCAAGCAAAACAAGTCCATTTGGAAACTCCTTGCAAATCTCTTGGAAACACTTTGTGTCCAGACAATAAAGAATAAACGAAATAGTGGAAAAGAATGAAACTTTATAATTCTTGAGGGCTTGTTGAACAAGCAAAACAATAATTGAACAATGGTAAAACAATTATCTTTTTTCAGGTAGGCGAGAAAAGTCCTTTCAGATACCTCTAACATTCACTGTTACTTACAAACCAAATAAGGACTGCAGTGTTTTTTGTTGTTGTTTTGTTTGTTTTAATAAAAAGCTGAGGAGAATCAGGGCTCCACGACAAACAAATCTGTTAAGCCTTGATGCAGGAGTACAGTAGAAACACTCACTGTGGAGAGACAACTGCATATTGAAATTAAATGAGAACCACACCACACAGTTATCCAACCCACTGTCAAAGTAAAGCAACCACCTGCCATTCTAGCTTTCTTACTCTATTACATAAAACCATTAGGCAACTTTTGACCTATTTGTACAAGTGCATTGTTTTGCATGACTTGCTGAAGCAAGAGTAAAGGCCTTCATCCATCTTAGGTTCAGCAACACCTCCATCCATGATGCCTTCTAAATATGGACACTGAATTGCCACAACTAGCAATATTCTGACAATATTCTCACTCTCCCTTGTCTCAGGTTCTTACATTCTAACCTCCTCACATACAGAAGCTGGACCAGAAGCAAGAAAGATACCACCTTTTGATAAGGTAGTATTTAAAGCAGTAAATCTTGAGTTCATACAGCCAGGGTAAGAGCCTTTCTGATCTCCATTAGAAGAGAATTCCAGAGATTTGTATCATCTTAAGTCTTCTCCTGTGTCATTCTGTTTTGCCATAGCCCTGTCCTCAGGACCCTTTCTTTAATTTTATGCCAGCCCTTTTGAAAAAGCATCCACAAGAACATACCTGTAAATATACACTCATTGCATTTCCAATGTGATGGTACTATTTGCTTTCTGAATGCAGGAGATTTACCTTGAATATTCTCCTTTCCCACTAATTATTCCCACATTTATTCCTAGCACATCTAAGCTCTCTAGCATGAAGTAGCTGATAAATGAGGACCGAGAAACACCGTACAGTGTTTCCACACTGTGGTATACACCAAGTGTGCAAAAGCAGACCTGACTCTTCTTCACAGGGCTTTAACAAAGGTTTTACATGTTGTTCTACCTACCTCTGAGCCAGGTGAAGCTAGAAACTCCCCTCAGGCCTGTCAATATACCAATTTATGGGGCCACTCCCTAGTTCACTACTGTCAAAGTGATTGGGTTAGAAACACAAGTATTTAGAGGTATTTAATTAACCCAAACCATTTCATAGGAAGCAATCACACATACAGTGTGGGGTTTGGGCAAGCACTAATCTCCAGCTAGTGAGGCAGGGCAGTAATCTGTAGCTGGGGGCATCAGACATTGCTTGGCTGCTGCTGGAACAGCCTGACTACAGTTGTACTGCAGATTTGTTCTGCCTTCTAGTCTTCAGACAGTTAACTGAGGTGATGCCTCTCTTCAGCTGCAGCTTTGCTACATCAAGGGGCCTCCCTACCCCATACAGCCTCTTGTCCATAAAAATCTAAAAGCTGCTGCCCCCAATTCTGTCAGCGCATGCTCTCAAACAGTCACTCTATTTCAGTTTGGGCAAACCAAAGTGGACCTGCAAAGACCTGTCATTGATAGTGAGGGGGCCTGGCTCATTTCAACAGGGTCAGGGAGCCATAAGTTACACTGGCAGAGCCTGGGTGGTGGAAACCAGTGACGGGGGTGGTGATAAGCAGTTGGGGGTACCCCAGCACAACTGCAGCCAGAATGAGCTGTGTGATCACAGGAAACAGCTGCCCTGGGCATCTTTTTTTCAGTAATGGGGAGACTTGGGCAGCTATAGGAGTTACTTTGTCCTCCTAAGGATCCGAGTCACCCTTTGAAATTGCAAAGACCACATAGATATTGGGAGGAGAGAAGATTCATAAATCCAGATTCATATCTTCCTGGTAACACAAAGTAGCATTTCTATCACTGTCATGTTTCTCTGAAATATTTTGGCTAAAACAAGAAAGAGCTTCTTTAAATTTTAAAATCAAGTTTGATTTTAAGGAAAGTTTAGGTAAATGATAGATCCTCTATTAACATACAGTGAGAATGAGAACAAAAAAACCCCACAAACTAATGACCTATTTCTGTTCAAAGCATTAAGCCCAGCTGCTTTCAATAATCACTAAGAATTTATCTGTAAGGAACATTATAAAGGGCCTAATTGGAGCAGCTAAAATGTAATGGTTGTTTAAAATATTCTTTACATGCACTGATTTTACATTTATTTACTTTAGGAAAAGGTAAATTTTGTGTGTGTGTATATATATAGAGAGAGAGAGAGAGAGACAGACAGACAGACACCGTCTAAAATTCATCTTAGTCAAAAATGTGGGGAACCCATTCTGACTAGTGGCAAAATGCTGCTACAATGTAGAAACAATAATATTTCTAAGCTTGTCATTTAGTGAAACTTTGTATATTTCAAGTGAATGCTTCTAATGTTCTGTTGAGATTCTGGACCAGCTAAGCAAAACAAATACATATGCATCCCCTTATTACTAGCGCTTCACAATCTTTGTGCGGAGTTTCTCTGCAATGACTTCATCTTCCTCAAACTGGAAGGGTAACAACCATACAAGAGAACACAAACTGTTGCTGCACTGGTCTGGCATGGAATTCCTGAGATTACACTGGTGAGATTGCTCTCTTCCCTCCTTTACACTGAGGCTGCACCCACTGCTAGGTAAGAGTCTGATGTTAGGTGTGAAACAATCTGCAAGTTTGCACCAGGGATATGGAGGTTAGTTTATTAGCTATTTTGTAGCTAGAAAGAAGTGTAAACATTAGTTCTTTCCATCTTCCTTGCATATGTTTTCCTGGACAACTGTATTTGTTCCTTTTTGTGTTTATTTCATGATAAATATGTCAATAGATAATTGATTGAGCTGATAAGGAAAAAAACGATGCAATGGAAATCTTGTCAAGTAAGGCCTTTAAATAGACAGTATAATTTAAATGGGAAATCCTCAATTAACTGATAGATAATGTAGTAAGTAAACATATTAACCAGCTACAGAGTCATAAATTATGTTTGTTGATAATCAAAGTCTACTCATAGTAATCAACAAAGAGGTGAGGAACTGTTATTGACATTCAGGAAATAAAGACAGTATATCGTCTTATGGACTTTATTAATTATGGCTTCTAAACACTTCTTTGAAAAAACATTTTCAGGGTGCCATTTTAGAATCAGCATTGACAAACACGTTTTGTTCTCAATAAGACCTAACCACCTGGGAGATTCAGAGGCATTAATGCTCAATGAATGCTTTAGGTCAGCAATGCATGACAGAATCCTTACTGGAACCGTACTTGGTTCTACGCACTAAATAGGATGTAGTCATTTTACAGAAAAAGTATTTGTTGGTGAAATTTTGTCACTTAAAAAAAAAACATTCTATATATGGATGCAGGCAGGGCATTCATTCTATGCTCTAGTAAGATAATTGACCAACCTTTTTAAATTAAAAAGACGTATGTAGCTGTATTTACAAAACTTTTTTTTTCTTTTTAGCTTACTTGCACCCATTCATTTTTTTTTTTTTTCATTACATGCAGATCTTACTTTTCCTGGATTATTCTTATAACTGTCCCCTCTAGTAAGAGCAAATTTGAGAATACGACGTAGTCCCTCCATTTCTCTGACAAGTTAGTTCCTAACGTCCTAAAATAAGTAAAACCAAACAAAACTAAAACAAGTGCCACCACCCCCCAAGCCCACAAAACTTCATGTCATGCATCCTCTTCAAACCAAGGAGACATCATTGGTGGGGTTTCCCAAAGGTTTGCCCTCAGCCACTGAAAACTGTGAAACCATTGTCTTTGATAGAAGCAAAGTTAGGCCCAAGCTAACTTTGGGCCTAGTTTTGTTTCTGCAAGTCCTTTCCCTGTCAACTGCAAAGAAGAAAAACATTTGAAAATGTGTACTTAAAATGTTTATAAGTGTGTGTGACTAACTCTGTAAAAGCCCTTTATCACAAACAGAACTGAAAATAAATGACTCTTCCTGAAAATTCATATTGCTGATTCTCATTGCCAAGTGATAAACTATTAGCTGTTGTATGCATTGCTATTTTAGGGGAACCTGCACAGCTGGGTGAACACTGGAAGTCAGCAAATACAGTAACAAGTGTTTTCAGTGGGGAACCAAATGGATCCTGTAGCTGTTAATTTAGGCATTTGGAATTTAAACACTGGAGAACTTTAGTGAGAAGAGGGTTAGCTGGAGTTGACTAAATATCTCTTTTTTGTTTTATTTTGTTTTTGTTTAACAAACAGGTATCCATAGCTGAGGCCATACGTGTTACGGCCTTTACTGATGTAGCAATGATAAAGTCAAAGCATTCTAATTGAAAACTTCAGAGGTTTATGGCATATATTGACACATACTGACACTTTTTGTAAAGTAAATTTCTTTTTCCAGTATGGTGATGATGTCAAAGGCTTAAGAGATGTTTCTGGCATGCGGTCACCCCCATGAGGATCAGCTTTATATGTACAACTAGCGTGTCTCCCGGGCTTAATTTTCTTTATCCTAATTGCCAACAGAAGTTGTGATGATTGTTTTCTGTGAGGGTTCACAGTGCTATCTTCAACAAAGACGTTAAGGTACTAAAATAAGTTGGTAAGCTGAGCCTAGACGTGCTATTAACAGTATTTCTTCTTACCTCCTGTGAGCAGAAATCAAAGCTGCTGAAGCACAGTGCGCTAATGTACTCTGAAAGCACTTCTACATTGTACTTTGTACAGTTAAACTGCCTCAGTGTTATACTACAGCGTTCTCTTCTGCAGTCTCTCTGTATGCCAGAGACATGTCTTTGGAGGGGAGGAGAGCGGAGGTTGTTTTGATATACTGGGTGCCATCTATGTTAATTTTTTTCCCTTAAATTAAGAAGTAAACTCAATTTCATATTCATATATATAATTATGCATATGTGAAATCTATAAATAGGCATGGAACACAATATGTAATGGAAAATATAATACAACTTATATTATCTATTGTAATATATTATTGTAATATGTTACATACATTTTGCATATTACAATTTGTAATTAAATATATACAATTTGTATTAAATATACAAAATATAATTTTGTATATATAATGTATAAATTAAAAAGTTACATTGTTGATTTAGGATTCCTCTGGCTTCTTTGCTGGTAGTTTGTCTTGGCCCTTCAAAGGGAAACAAATGAGGTCACAGCCTCAAGCCCGCTTCTTCAGCTTCATACATCTGCTGTTCATTTGCTTCTTTGTTTCCCTTTAGATGCCTTATCTAAAAACTAAGTACATAGCTTGGTTTTGAGAAAGAAATTTGCTAGAATTGCTGTTACTTTGTAATGCAGATATAATACCTCTGTCTGGTACCAGTGTTCCTGAAGAGTGCTGTAACACACAGCGTGTACTTCATGCTTCAGCATAAAGCAACCAGCTACAGTCAGTTCTGTTTGGTAGCCCTCTGTAACATCCTTCATTAGGTAGTATAGGCAGGCTCTCCACCACTGACTGAAAACATTGCCAAGTTTGACCACCATGCTGGGAGACACAGAGAAGAGATGTCTGAAGAATGAAATTCTGTCCTTATTAAAACTAAGAAAAACACAAACAAGCGAATGAACAAAAAAAAACTCTCATTGAATTAGGGTCAAAATTTCAAAACACAAGATACACAATGATTGTCCTATTGTCTTTGGAGAAGATTGATGCAGTGTAGAGTTCAGGCACATTCATAGGACTTATCAAGACATGAAAAGACCTGGGGTGGTTGCCCTTGAAATGGGCACGTACATATCCTCAGGATGAACACGATACAACCGCTGTAGCTCAGAAACTATTATTTTCTTGAGACCTTGCATCTGTGTCTAATAGTGAATATCACAATGTATGGGATCAAAGGGATTGCAACTTTCAACAGAATTTCTGAACTTTCTGTATAGTGTCAGCTCAGCTCCCTGCGCTCTCTGTGGTCAGAGGAAGGTAAGAGAGCACTTACAGTCAGCATACTCTAAGGTTTTGGCTTGCCTATGTCTAGCCAATGCTGATGGTAAGCTCTGCTCTGGGACTTAGGCATTCAATGCTATGAGAGGGCTCTCTCCTCTCCTCAGGCCATGTGGCAGCAATGTCTTTTTAAGAATAGGAGCAGATCTACAAACGTGAGAACAGTGGTCTTTTGGCTAGGATTTCTGGACATCTGCAGCATGTTGGAGCTGCAACTGCCAATAATTTATCAGCACCAGAGGAATGAAAAAAGTCTTTGAGTTCCACCCAGTGGAAAAGAGGATATGATCCCACATTTAGCTGTAGGGCCTTTACCCAGGAGGGGGGAGATCCAATTTTTTCAGTTTTTGCTCCAAGAACTGTTCATTGATTTTCCTCACTGACTGTTTCTTGTAAAATGCATAAATTGTCAAAGAAGAGCTCAGAACCCAGATGTTTCTCCAAGGCCAACCAGGCTTCCTGACTATATTTCCTCTTTCTTCTCAGGGAGTTGGAGGAACATCATGGTTTTGGTACTACTGCTGGTGCAGATGTGAGATAGGTGCTGAGATGCTTCATATACACCTACAGAAGAGAGCTAAGAGATTTGTAGTGATATGTTCAGAATGAATAGAGGTTTTCACATTTTCATTTTGGGCTTGGACACCTCTTATCCATGTTTTGAGCCTGAAATCACTGTTCTCTCTCTCTCTCTCCTTTTTTTTTTTCCTTCCATGTGTATATCAATATTTGATTTGATGCATATCAGCTGGATTTAGCTCATCATACAATATGGATGAGATAGCAGAGAACACAAAAATGAGATAAACAATCTCACAGCTGAAAGCTGAAGTCAGCCAAACTTTTAGTAACCGTAAAGATTAGCTCACTCATGGACCAGGTAACTGAAGAATGTCCTCCCATTTCAAAATCAAGAACAGAAGTTTTCCCAGAAAGTACGTGTTGCCCAGTGCTAAATTACTGGATTGAGCCTAGAGAAGCTGTGGATGCCCCATCCCTGGAGGTGCTCAAGGCCAGGTTGGTTGAGGCCCTGGGCAACCTGATCCAGTGGGTGGTGTCCCTGCCCATGGCAGGGGGGTTGGAGCCAGATGATCTTTCAGGTCCCTTCCAACCCAAACCATTCTGTGATTCTATGAAGAACTGCAAGATGAATGCCTGCTGTTCAGTGCTAATATTAAATGAGACTTAAATATTAGTCTCTGTAAGTATAAGACCTATATATTTTTCTGAGGAGATACAACTTGTTTGTTCTGCCTGTGCCTGGATTTTTTTTTTTTTTTTCTGGTATCTTCTGGATATAACCGCATGGTTGTGAGCCTTCACTGTGGATGGGCATGAGTCAGCTCCAAACCATAAACAGTGTAGCCATGGTTAGTAAGCCTGAGCTACTAAGCCTTTGCTGATAGCGTGGGCACAACAAGTTGTGTCTGTTTGGAGTACAACCAAAGCAAGCTCACATCTGCTTTAAAAAA
>VXAA01002704.1:284171-320070 GCA_013399115.1 Anseranas semipalmata | reverse complement strand
CCCCCCCCCCAAGACGATCACTTACAAGAGTGAGACTAACACTTCGTTTTACAGCAGGAAGCCCTCCATGTTAGACAGCAAGCCTATATAAGCTGCATCTTGGCTATTATTGTCTTGATGCTGGGGATTTAGTGTTTCTAAGATTTGGGGATATTTACTAGTAGGTTTTGAAAAACATCAAAGATCTTAGTCACCTACACACTTGTACAAGGACTGCATTCTCAAAGCAATGCTTTTTGACAGAACAACCAGGAAAAATGCTGAGAAGGAAAAGGATCATCACAGAACACATATTTTTCTCTTTTAAAAGTGTATAATCCTTACAGAAGATTGCTGATAGGTGAATATTAGAGCTGCTCTGCCTTCTAGCTTGAAAGCTTGTTTCTCAGGGAAAGCTTTCTTCTGGCAAATTAAAGGAAACTGGGTTTCATAGGATCTCATTCCCGCCATTTCTCCTTCTCCACAGGAGAAACTGATATAAAAGGAAGGACGTTCACATATTCCTGTGAATCCTTCCTCTATGTATGTGTGTGATATTTTTCTCCTAGTGACAAAACCCAAACATATAAGGTGCAGACCCCAGCATTTTTTTTTTTCTCATATTTTCTATATCTCAAACAAGTATCAGGAAACTAGATAAATATGGTTCTTCCTCGGTCACTTATTTCTGCTACCTGTTGGATGCCACAGGCTCTGCATCTTCATCCATATGCTGTATACCTTGGTTAAATATGGGAGAAATATTAGTATTGGTGTTCTAGTTGGAAGATACTAACACAGCTCCTACTATTACAGCATAGTCGTAAGGTTTAACGCACATATCTTCCAGAAATCTGTGGCAGTAAGACTAGCACTGGTATTCCCAATTTACAGGAAGGG
The DNA here is from genome assembly GCA_013399115.1 of Anseranas semipalmata. Classification (NCBI taxonomy): domain Eukaryota; kingdom Metazoa; phylum Chordata; class Aves; order Anseriformes; family Anseranatidae; genus Anseranas; species Anseranas semipalmata. The sequence goes on along the minus strand of VXAA01002704.1, from coordinate 319,191 downwards.
AACAGACAAAGAAAGTGTAAATGACTTGCCCAATATTACATATATACAATGTCACACAAAATCACATTTGTTCCCTGGCAGAACAAGAGTTGATTTGTTTCACAAGCCAAAACAGTGTCTTAATTTGTTTAACAAGACCAAAATAATACCTTAACCCTTTCATCTCTATGTCAGTGTCATATTATGGCGGAATTAAGTATCATATGGTACCTGAAACAAGTACAGATTTCTCATATCTGCCAAGTATATATAGAAACTTCACAGTATCTGGGCTAAATGGTACAGTCAGGGATAGCAGATGGAGTGCAGATCTCCTCACTTTCAAAACAGGCTTGGGGCTTGGAAAGGTCACTCACAAAAACCGTCAAGTCCCACCTGATCTTATTTGCTGGAGAAGGTGAGAATTCCATTCCTATGCCTCCTACCAGTTAATTTCCTGTTCCTGCTTGAATTCCTAAACCTTCACAGTCTGCACTCTAGGGCTATGCTAGTGATAATGGGGAGAGGAGGGAGAATCCAATTAATTATGTCCTACCTTGCATTCAGCTTTCAGCAAGCAATTATTAGACAAAACCTGGCTGAGGCCCTTATTTGATTTAGGAGACTTGTGTGTCTTGGCATTCATCAGGATTTACTGATGTTGATAAATTGCTCTTCCCTGTCATGGCTCTAAATAGACATATCAGGTTTGTCCCAGGCTCCTTGCTGAGCCTTGATCTAAAATGATCTTTCATCTAGGAGTATGGAGCAGTTGTTCTTTTATCTGGAACTTTGATATGGAGGTCAGAAGTAATGAAACTGGCATTTGTCTAATTACAAATTCCATTATTGTTTTCCATTTCTATTATTTTCAAGCAGCTGGGGGTAAATCCACGTAAGTCTACTTTAGTAAAGCTCTCTTGAACTGGCATAGTAAGATAAATTAAAAGTAGCACGAGCTAAGTTTCTCCTAAGATATCTTTACACGCAATACCTAAGCAAGCCCAAGTTGCAATCTGCAGGCACGCTGTTGCTAGATCCAGTGCGATCGAATTGAAAGAGGTGGGTTGGGGCCTTATTCTCCGTGGAGGCTCTGGAATGCTGCCTGCTGCCCCCCATCCAGCACCTGTCTCTGTTAGCTGCTCTCTGAAGGCTGGCTGGAGGAGCAACACGGGGGCAGATGAATGGGGCAGTGTGCATGTAACTGCTCGGTAGCACGCCGTCAACTGATTGTACTAGGTTTGGTTTAGTTAAATTTCAAGCTAACTGATTGGGTGCCCAGAGCTCTGAGGCACTTCTATACTTCAAACCAAAAGAAAACCACATAAAAAGAAAAAAAATCATAAAATCCTTTCTTTGTCCTTCCTCTCTGCCTCCCATGGTACTAACCAGGAGCTATGTAAAGTACTTAAACTTGTTTTTAAGACTAGTTCTTGAGATCATAGCCACAACGGACAGGATTCTGCTCCTTCTCACACAAGACTGGTTTTTCCTCCTAAATTCTAGTTTCTTGTGAGTCACTGTGTTACTTGACAGCTGAATTTAGTGTATCTGATTGTCAAGATCCCTAGCTGCGGATGTTCAAAGATCACTTACTGACAAATACCATGTAACATCTGTAGTGGAATTGTTGCACTTATTTGTTAAATAACTTTTGAGTGTTGTTTGTTAGTGCTAGGTAGTTCAGGCTAGATGCTTTTCTGATATAACCAAATGTAAAATCTAATCTGTTTTGACCACCTCCATCTCTCGTAATACTCAAATATGTGCCAGTTTTACACCAAAAGCTACAGTAAGGAGCATTTATGAACTTCCAGATTCCAAAGAATGGCCTCATACAACTATGCTTGTAGCCCAACCGTCTTCTTTGTCTAATGGTTTTTAAAAGCTCAGAGCAATCATTAGTTTGTTCCTTATTGATGTAGCAGTGTGTTTATGAAAAGAAGGGCTGTTTTTCCACAAATAGTACTTGCTATTCATTGTTTGCAACCTAACAGTTTAAGAAGTTTGCTCTCTGACCAGTAAGTAGTACAGATGAGAAGAATTACCCATCACAGATGAAAACCAGAAAATAGTTGCACTTTTCATACTTTGGAAAAATCCAGGCAGTTTTGGTGCAAAAAAATTCAGTAAGCATTTGAAAATTGCAAACCTAAATACTGTCACAAATGTTGCTGAAATAGTCACAAGGACAAGAAGGGCTTAAATTGATGAAATGTGATTACGTGGAAAATGCCATGACTGTACAGCTCCATGGTCCATGAACAACTTCCCTGATGCAAAACTTCGTGTTACTGAAATGGAAGTGGTCCTTTCTCCCTGTAGCACTGCACACCACCTTCTGGGGGAAATTCAGCTCCACCTCACCAGCCTATGGCCTCAGACGAGGCTGTGGAAATCAGGTAATCTTCTGGTACTGAGTGTCTGTATATCACCTTAAACTTTCTTATGTCAAAATGTCAGTAGTACTAGATACTTTTATACTGCTTACTGTCGGTGTTATTGTTCTTTTATATGTCAAACTGAAGATATAATATATCATAAAGTCATCTAGACGTCAATGTATTTCATTATTATTTGATAGCCAGTGCAGTTTGCTCTGCTCTCCTGTAGCCTTACAGTAAAAGTTGACATATTTCTTTATAAATGACTTATTACTTTACATATCTGATTAGCATAATACCAGACCAGGCCATACGTTTAAAGAAAAAGTGTGTTGGGCCTAGCAATTTAAATAACCAAACAAAACCAAATACATAATTGCATTATTTGCTGTTAGAGTAATACTTTCAGTAGCAAATTTTTGTATGGACAATCACAGGAAAAAACATTCCTGGCTCAAAGGAAGAGGTCGTAAATTTCTAATTTTTTATTGACTACTTAACTGAGAATATAGGAAAGCAAGGCTAATCAGAAAAATGAAGTGTGAAGAAAGCAAATGTGTGGTTTTTCTATGGCCACACAAATTTAAGTGAACCATACAGTTTTAGACAAATATATGTTTATTAGCACATCATTTTTGCAGTGTGTGAGAACTGAGTAGTTATCCTTAGTAGATAATCTTGTATGAATATATACCAGCTTACATGCACCATCTAGCGTAGAGGTCTCCAGAAACTATATTGTTCTATACAAAACCTAACACATAATTTAAGGCAGGTGTTCACACCAGCACTTCATTTTGAACTAGCATTGTCTTTTGCACTTAATATACAAAACTATTGAGGGATAATACTAATTATTATCTAGCAAGTGAATCTCACTACAATTAATTAACAGTGAACTAAAAATCTAAGCAGCACAGATTATCTTGACTAAGATAAGAGCGTGCTACATGTATCATATCAAAGGTCCCGCTAATCCAGTATCCCGTCTCCAGCAGTGGTAACACAGAATCCACAACCTCACTAGCATTGGAACAGGTGCATTAGTTTGTTTCAGAAACAACTGGTTAAAGCACTGCAGGACTTTGATTCATCTCCTTTAACAGCAGCTATTTACAGTGTAGATGCCTACGTCTGATGATGCCTACTGTCTAGCCTCCCTATCCAAAATTACTCACTGGACTAAAATTATTCATTTCTGATTTGAAGCCTTAAATTGTCTGTTTCTCTTCAGGGTCTGTAGGAGGAACCTGCAGTGACTATCTCTGACATAGACATTTACGTGACTTCCCCCACAGGATCTTTGTGGTTGCCTACCTTATGTTTTAAAACACTCAGATGTTTATACATGCAGATAGGACATGAAAGCCAGCAGCACTGCATTCATCTTATCTGCAAACAAATGCCAGGGAGATGCCTCAGGTAAGACAATTTCATTCAAACTCATTCATCTGGACATATAAACCACAGCCAAAACTAACAGAGCTCATACTGTTTTAGACAGAGAATTCACCAAGCTCATTGACGTCTGGCAGAGAATGGTGATGAAACAGAAGGATTAACAAAAGTGATCTGTACCTACAGTAAGGATTTCAAATAAATAAACTTTGATAAGCTGGGAAAATTATGTAGTGAAATGGGCTGGACTGAAGTTCTTAGGGAAAGAAATGCTTGAGCTGGATTTTTCTGAAATCAAAAAGTGCAAAAACTTAGTACAGAATTTTCATCCAGAACTGGTAAGAAAAGGTTGAGAATCAAGCTGGACAATTAACAACCCCAGAAGGGTATTAGAAATAAGTAGACACCCTTAGGGAACAAGAAAAAGAGACGAACGAAAAAAAGAGCCTCCTTTCCTGCAGGGCAAGAAGAATAGAGCTAAAAAAAAAAAAAAAAGATGGTGGGGGAAAGTCTTGTGTAGTATGTTGTCTAGGATGAATGGAACAAAATTTCTTTTGTGTCCACCAAAAGTATATTATACCATAACATTTATTTTTTTTAAGACAAAATTATATTCTCCATATTATCTTTCCCAAGAAATACAATAGCTTTAATCAGCTTGGACTTTGCTTATTTACCTTCTATACCACATACAAGATCATCAGTTTATGAAGAACAGGATGTGTATATGAACTGAAAAGAGGATAGTTAGAAGGCAGATGTTAGGAGTTTATGCTGAAAAGACAGTCATAATATTAGAGGGAAGTATGTAGCAGAATTCTTCCAGGAGCAGTTTTGGTCTGTCTTGATCTCTAATTTAATATTTTCATGTAGTATATATTGTCATGGGAAAATGTGTGTCTCCTAATGAAAACTGATGATGATGCAAAGTTGAGAGGCAGCATCAATATACAAAAGATTTGAATATTGAGGGTATAAAAGAGGATCAGAATGTATAAAAGAGGATTGGAGAAGCATTTGAGGATGAAATTACATTTAACAATACCAAGTACAAAGCAACAGACTTGGGAACAAAGAACAGGAATCTCTGCTGTTACATAGGTTGTCGTCAGATGACCACAGGAGGACTACATGGTGCCAAGATGATACGATCATGAAAGAGACAAATTCCAGAATGTGTCAGGAAGTGCCAAATGTGAATCTGTCCCTAGACTCTCATTTGAATGGATCACCATTCTCTGGTTTGGTTCTGGTGATCGTTTGTCCCAGGGATTCTTTGCAGACAAAGATAACTTCTGGTTGCCAGGTGTTGCTTCCTTGGGCCTTCACACTCCTCCAGCACTAGCCCAGATTCACAGATTCACAGAATTGTAGGGGTTGGAAGGGACCTCCAGAGATCATCGGGTCCAAACCCCTGCCACAGCAGGTTCCCTAGAGCAGGCTGCACAGGTAGGCGTCTAGACGGGTCTTGAATATCTCCAGAGAAGGAGACTCCACAACCTCCCTGGGCATCCTTAAACTCCACTGTGCTGACGCCAGGCCCCATAGTAAGCAATACATTCTTTACCATCATACTATAAAACCACTCTGGTGGGCTCCAGCACAGTCCTCACATTCACCTTGAACTGAAACCCTGTCCACCACACACACAAACACACAGATAGTTATTATTACTATGTCTTACACCCACAGGTCCCTGCGCTGTCCCCAAGGAGACCCCAGTCAAGTGCTGTGCGGTGTGTGTGGGAAGGTCTGTGCTCGAGGAGGTCTCATGCTGGACAATGTGGACGCTGGCTTCTCTGCCCCACTGGGTCTGAAGGTCACCTGGGAGGATGCCTTCAGACACAGGCATTGATGCAAACTGCCTGTGGAAGTTCAAGACCAGCATCCACTACCTTGCTACAGGCGAGACAGCTTTTCTGGCTGTCACTGGCACACACTAATTCCTTTCCTGACCTTGGTGATTCCAGCTCTCAAACCAGCTCTCGTAGATACCATGGGGTTACTCTCCTTTTTCCTTTGGCTATTCTAGGAAAGCTGGACAGCAGTTAAAATGCCGACTTTATGATTCATCACCCCAGAGGAATGTCTCACAATTAGCCAGTTACTTTGATATCATCCTTACCTCAAAAGAAGGAGAAAGAAAGTGCAAGTAATTTTATTAATTCCAAATGTAAAGCAGAAAAAAAGAAACAAAAAGAAACTGCTTAATCTGCTGGCACCAAGATCAACATCTAAAATAAATAAATAGATAGATAGATCTATCTCCTCTCCAGTCAGTGTTCTGTAGACACACTGGTACCTCTACTCTGGGAAACGCACAGGGCCTGGGAGGGAACTTTAGCACTAGACCCCATGGTTGTCCTATTATAAGTTTTAAGGAAACAAACACTGGCATGAGGGGGAAAGTCCCTGCATAAACACATAATTGTTTAATTGTCAGCTTTTCCCTGGCTCTGTATTTGACCACTTTTACTTATTCTCTATGAGATAAAATCTAGATAAACTTTTAGGATTAGCTTGCTCCAGAAACCAATCCTAACAGGCAGTTAGAAAGAGACTTTCAGGTTCAGCTGCGTACACAAACCTCCAGCAAAGTCTTCTGATAATCTTTGTACCCTTGAGCTTCCTTGAAAATGCAACACAACCCCCCAGTTTCAGACTACAATGATACAACAGTGACAGGCTGCCACACGGTCCTAAGGTTATTTCAAGGACTTTGCAATAAAAAAAGAGAAAGACACAAGATAATAACTATGTCTTAGGATCTTGGGGGTGATATGTAGGATACAGAAGAGACTCAGTGCCAAGTACTCTGTAGTGTGGACGTGGCTGATTTCTCTAGAGCCCTTAGCAGTGGGGACCTTTGCTAGGACCATGCTATCCGGCCTCAGGGTCAGGAACTGGCTCCTCACCACTCTTGCTTAGCAGCATAGATGTACCCATCTCTTCACTTGTGCTGCCTCCTTGTCTGCCCTACTCTCATATTGTGCCCCACAGTGAAAACCACCCCATAGTGTAACATCCTAACCCCTACAGCCTGTTTCCATTGAGGATTCCAGGGGATCCATTCAGTCATCCTGCCCCAAAACTTACCTGCACTTAGTAATGCAAGAGATGATTTTCCTCCTATTGATTTAACAACAGACTCACCTTTTCAGGAAATGTCATATTGCCAGAGCAGGTGTCATCTGTACTGGGCTTACCTTGACTTCATATGGAGTAAAACATCTTCCTTTGTTGTAACTCTGTGTGTACATTTCAGTGTGAAGTGTCTCCATCTACTGAGTTTCTGTTTTATATCAACCTGTAAATAGGCGAATGTACTTCTTACAAACATTTAAATGATTTTAGTGCACCACATTCATTACAGATTCTTGAATGACACAAGAAAAGATGATAATCTACCACTTGGGATGAAAATGAGTTTGACGTTCTCCTTTTTTTTTTTTTTTTATGAGAGGAGACAAAAAGCTTTAGCTTGGGTAGCTTAGCAAAATAAGAATGGAGATGAACAGAACTGCAGGATAATTCAGGTTGGAAGGGGCCTCTGGAGGCCATCTGGTTGAAACTCCTCAAAGGCAGAGCTAAATTCAAAGGTAGATTAGGTTGCTCAGGTCTTTGTCCAGACAAATTTAGAATATCTTCAGGGGCTGAGATTCCACAGCCTCTCTGGGCAACCTGGTTCGGTGCCTGGTCATCCTCCTATGAATTTTTTTTTTCTTTTATCCATTTGGAGTTTCTTTGCAACATTTTATGCATGTTGCCTCTCATCTTTTTTTTTTTTTTTTTTCCTGACCACTTAGAAGAAGACTCTGACTCTATCACCTTCTCTACAAGCCCCTGCTAGTCCCCTAAGCCTTCTTTTCTGGCTTAACAAACCCACATCTCTCAGTCTGTCCTCATACACGATGTGCTCCAGCCTGCTGACCATCCTGGTGGCCCTTGTCTGGGCTCAGTCCTGTGTGCCAATGTCTTTTTTTACTTGGAGGCCTAAAAGCAGACACAGTAATCCAGATGATGTTCTGCAAGTGCCAAAGAGAGAGGAAGAGTCATTTCTTTTGACCTACCATGACAGTCTTGAAGTTTAGCTTTCTCTGTAAATTTCTGAGGATAACAGACACAAGGAAAGAGAAGATCTGCTTAAGTAAAAGGCACAAGAATAAATGAATCTAAACTGGTCATGAATAAATGCATTATGGAAGTTAGAAAAGACATCTGATATAGAGAGTCCTGCAACTTTGAACCAGACTTCTAGTAGGAATACTGAGGTAAGAAACTTAACTAGTTTTAAAATTAAGTATGGCAGATTTATAAAGGAAAGTAAGTGATCTGATTTATTCTTTCAGCGTTGGATGCTGAACTTGAAGATACAGGATGTCCCCTTCTCTCCTCTGTTCTGATTTCTGTAAAATTAGTTTTAGTTTTTTTGGCTAGGACAAAATTTTCCAATACCATTTTAACCAGTTCATGTCCACAGTGACCTCACCGCTGTGAACAGGAAAGGTCTGAAAATTTAGGGAAGATTTGTGAAATCATTATTTGGAACAAGCATCCGGTATTTTAGCTGCAATTAATTCTAACCAAGCGCACATAAAAGTTCCTCAAATTGTGACATTTAAAGACCCATTAAAAAATATCTGTATTTTCTATGTTCTTGTTTTCCTGGCTTCTAAGGCTGCTGTGTACATTCAGGTTGGGCTTTCAAGAATTTTCTGTACAAACATGATTATAGGAAATGTACATTAAAAAAAGAGAAGGGAAGGGAAGGGAAGGGAAGGGAAGGGAAGGGAAGGGAANCTGTGTCATATGGTAAAGGGAAGGGAAGGGAAGGGAAGGGAAAAAGGACAAGTGCAATTCAATGTTCCAGCTTTGGCAACATTGTATACATAAACCTGACAGGAGGAGAGAAAATATTGCTGAGTATTTCCTCCTGCTCCTTGCAGAAATGAAGTGGTTTATTCTGCTCACTCCCAGGATCACTTTATTTTCACTGATAATTATGCAAAAAGAAAGGAGAGAAATGAAAACTGACTTGGGTTCCTAAGGCCAACTATTATACCTGGGATCCAGAATGAGCCACATACAGTCACCATTAGACAGACTAGGAGGAAAAAAATATTATATTTCCTGAATTAGTTCTATAGTCTGAAAACAAACAAACAAAACAAGTATGTGAAATGCAGACCAAGAGATTAAAATTCAAAAGCTTTTGCTCAAATGGAGAGATACAGACAGAAAGAGTTCACTAGGATGGATTTCTAGCTCTTGGCTCTTGCTATCCTCCTTTCTTGGGAAGCTAAAACTTTGCTAAGGAAAGAGTTAATGCAATGCTCAACTTCATTGAACATCCTCTAGCAGCACATTCAGTATGACATTAAAAAAAAATAATTCAGCTAGTGAACTGTAGAGTGCTATTGCCTGCTCTAAAATTGTGTCAATGCTGTGTTCTTTTGACTTTAGTGACCAGATCATAGAGACTCTACTTTTGTTTACAAATAATTTCTTTTTGGACTAACAACATCAGTGCTGCTGATGGTTTTGGCTTGGCAGATATAATCATGTCTCTCTTCCATGCCTAAGCTAGTCAACTGGAAATGAAACTTGGTGGGCAGGTTCTCTAAGGTGATCAGTGTAATGGACCCCTGTGTCTGAAATCAGCAGCATGGATTTCAGGAGCATTTTTCATGCATATAACACTCTGCTTGTATGGGTCAGATTGTACAGCTGGGACCTATGATTTTTAGGGGCTCTGACATTGTCAGTAGGGAAAAAGCATTCCTCTTTTCAAACAAAACGAATTTTGCTGGCATGTTCTGAATAGAGCCCATTAAACCACCTTGTTTACATCTGTTAATGACTTTCCTGCTTCTTTTGACTCCCACAGTGAATTTTTTTCTTCCTAAAGAAAAAATGGATAATATTATTTTCCAGTGGATACTTGCTTTATGATGGGAAGAGAAAGATTAATCACACAATAGAACCCCATTAGTTGAACACCTGATATCCAAACTTCTCCTTCTAATGAACTACCAAGATCTTCCACTTTTGTATTGATTTGCAATTAGCTGCAAATCCTTGCTGTCACCCAGCTGATTCAGACAACCAGGTTTTCATTACAAAGCAGGTGCACAGCAGTGATGTTCTGGCAGTCTATAATGCTATTCTTTGCAGAGCCACATTAACAAAAGAAGCATGAACTTGCATCTCTAGTGTTATAGCACTGTTATACTGTGTGTACTCACACGTTATATTGCATTAATTGATTCAGGAAAGTTAAAGAAAAAAACAACAACCTATGAACAGAGTTGTTGTGAAGTAAATATTTAGAGTTATTTGGAAAGACAAGATGAACTCCCAAAACACAATTATATCTTCATAGCTTGTTTAGCTTAAAGAGTAATTTGGGTTCAGTGGGACCTTAATTTATTCCTGAATTGTTTGTTCATCATTTGATATTAGATTGCCTAGTAATACATAACTGTCTGCTGTTTTCAACATGTGAGGTTACAGTTCAGTATGTACTGAATGACAAGGCTCTATCAGGTGTGTGTTCTCTTGTCACTACCACCAGCAAAAAAAAAGGAGAAATCCACAACACAGCTAATCATGCCAGGCAGTAAGACAGTAAACTGTCTTCATAGAATCACAGAATGGGTTGGGTTGGAAGGGACCTTAAAGTCCACCTGGTTCCAACCCCCCTGCCATGGGCAGGGACACCTCCCACCAGACCAGGTTGCTCAAAGCCCCATCCAGCCTGGCCTTGAACACCTCCAGGGATGGGGCATCCACAGCTTCTCTGGGCAGCCTGTGCCAGTGCCTCACCACTCTCACAGTGAAGAATTTCTTCCTAATGTCTAATCTAAATCTCCCCTCTTTTAGTTTAAAACCATTACTCCTTGTCCTATCACTACATGCCCTTGTAAAAAGTCTGTCGCCATATTTCTTGTAAGCCCCTTTTAAGTATTGGAAGGCCTCTCTCTATAAGGTCTCCCTGGAGCCTTCTCTTCTCCAGGCTGAACAGCCCCAGCTCCCTCAGCCTTTCATCGTAGGAGAGGTGCTCCAGCCTGCTGATCATTTTTGTGGCCCCCAAATGTGTTTTGTGGCCCCTTCCTGTGTCCTTGGAAGCAGCGCATTTTTCCAGCACTGTACTTATATTTCAAATTACAGTTATTCTTTAAGTCACTGTTTCCATTCAAGTTCCAGTTACAGGCTGCTTGCTCATCACTGTTTTGTATTCTTGACTTCTTGTCTTAGCAAATTCCTGAAGATTAGGCAGGAAATAGAAACACGGCATTTGAATTCATCAATGACTGAAGCAAGCTACTAGACACTCATTAATTATAATAATTAGGGAGACCATTAAGGTCTTTAAAGACTTTAAAGACTCTTGTCTTTGTAAATGGTGTACTACAGATTCACTGGCAAATATAGGAAGATTTTTGGAGAGGCCCCTGTCCTCTCTTCTCCACGTGCACACATTTCAGCTGTAAACCTGGGCCAGGCTCCGTCCAGCTTTTCACTCACTTAAACAGTTCTTTATTTATTTTACAAAGAACTAACCAAAAAACCACCCATTTGCTGAGGAGAGCCAGCCATGCAGGCACACCCTGGATGTTGCACATCCCTTCCTGCAGCACCGTTGATATTGGCAAGTATTATGGGATGATGGAGGATGTTCACACACTCATTCTAAAAACGGTTTTGGAAATAATGTGCTCCACTTCACAGGGCTTTCCTGCTGAATGAAGCTTGAAGGAAATAAAGTCAGCTCATGCTCTTTGTCTTCGTTAGCAATCCTGTGTTTTCCCTTATCATTAGCTGTGTACAAAGCTCAATACTGGAGATGACTATATGCTGATTTTCCAGACTGACAAGCAGAAAATTGGCCAAATACATATTACTAAGCACATCTTAGACAGTGCTAAGCACTAGTAGTGTAAAAGATTGTAAAGACAAAGTGGCACATCCATCTTCAAGCGATGGACTTCCGAAAGATAATCTGCTGCTGAGGAGTCTGACTAGCACTCTGTCCCCCTCAACTAAGCGGCATTGCACCATCACGCCTAGCTTACCACCCTGGCAGGCAGGGTGCGGATGGGGAAAAAGCACCCAGCCTCTCACTGATGCGCATGTCAGCGTGGTGGGTTCAATGAGCAGCCTTCTCACGAGTCCTGTGAACAGCACTCCTATGGGGACGTCTGTCTGCAGGGCTTGGGTGCAGGGCTTGGGATGTATGCAAGAGCCTTGGCAACAGCAGGAATGTCTCACAACCATAGGTGAAGTTCAACCTCTTTGTCAATCCCTGCCTCCGACACACCTCCAGCAGCATTGTCTCTCTCTGTTTCCATTGCACCTGGGATGAGAGGAAAAGAGGCTGTTATGGAGTGGGAAACGGAACAAAGGAGAGGGTGGCAGGCTTCAAAGCCCTTCCATTCTTCCAGAGGCTGGGGATCCTGCAGAAAGCAGGACTCTTCCATGTGGAGAGCAGAAAGCTAAGGGGGATTTAAAAAAATCATGTAGGTGGTAGATAATTTGAACTGAATATTTGGTGAATGCTGTAATATTGGAACTAGGGAAATACACTGGCCAATGGGTTGATAGCCAGATGCTGAAGAAAGCAAGCAGGGATGTACCCTGTGATCCAGTGAGCCTGGATGATGGAGCAGTGTGAGGGAATGAACTCAGAAAGTGGCAAGGCTCCTGTGCATGCTCTAAATAGCCTCTGCTACTGCTGTGCTCAGGGGCAGGACACAGGGCTAGGTGGACCGCTGGCATGACCCTTTCCTTATGCTCATGCCTAGAAGGCCAGGAGCAACAGAGGAACCTGAAAGCCATGTCCCAGGCTTGCAAAGTGCTGGTATGAGATGTAAAGTTGGCAGCACTTTTCAGAATACAGCTCACGCCGTGTTGTAAGCATCGTCTGTTGAAAACCAGGAGGGTGGATGACTTGTGGTGTGTGCTCGGCCGCCAAGTACAGCTGCAGCAGCAGCTGGAATGCAGTTTGGAAATGTGCCCGTGGGGATCGGCCCTACTCTCATTAGGCTGAGGAGACGAGTCTCTGTGCTCGATGAGGTTGCCTTAACAAACAGCCACAAGGGATTATATTTACAAATGCTGAGAAGGGGAGCTACAGCCAAATCCTTGTCAGTCCCAACAGGGAGAACATCTTTCCTGAATGCTTCCCTCGGCCACAAGAAGACTGTGAGTTGATGTGATACTTTAATGCTATCCAGCTTGCTTGGAAGGTTGTTTTGAAGCAATTCTAATTTACAGCAAGTAATCATCTAGCTAATGAATATTATTTTAATTGAAGAGAATGAGCATAATCTAGTTATAGCAACTTTAGGAGAGTGTGACCAGTTTTTACACTAAAACCAAACAGTATGACCCAGCTAATTATAGTTCTGACAGCCTGATACCAGTCCTGGGCAAATTAATGGAATGACTAATGCAGGGCCTGATTCATCAAGAATTAAAACAGGGGAATATAATTAATACTAGCTAACAGGGGTTTACTGAAAATAGATTGAATTGTACTATGTTGATTTTTTTTTTTTTAATGAGATTACATGTTTAACCAATAAAGGTAATAGAATAAGTAAAAAATACATGACCTTACAACATTTTTACTGAGAAATTGTATGGAACAGAAGTCCCCATGATATGTAACTGATGAAGGATATACTGTTTAACTGACTGTCTGAAAGTAGTTGCAAATGGAGAATCAAATGTGACCTGGTGTTTTTAATGGGTGCCACAGTGTTCAGCTGGGGGCCCTGGTTTGCAGCCAGATTCTAATGGTGCTTGAAAATCACACAGAAAGGTGTGCAAGCAGTAAGTAACCAAGAGACTAAGGCAGACATGGATTGCTGTTCACATGTGTTGAGCATGCCCTTCAAGATGGCCTGGGGGGAATTGTACATCTGTGGGACCAAACAAGCAGGCCAGGCTTGAGAGTGGGTGAATCTCTCCTGTTAGACAGTGTCTGTGACCAGAGGTGGTGGATGGGAGGTGGCAAAGATCTGGCAATGAAATCTGGCTATTGGTCTGCAGCCAGCAGGCTGCTGTAGCACTGGGTGTAGGCTGGAGGGAGAGCTGGTCTCCATCTCCTGTTCTTGACGTCACTTGTCAAGAAATAGTTGTTCATGACGTGCTCCCTCACTGTGGGATATGTCTCTTTTACCCTTTGCAGCCCCACCAGTGCTGGGCTCTTTCTGGAGGAACATGGCACAAGTTTCTAGGTCAGGCAGGATGAAACATCTGCTGTCTCTCTTTATGGAGAGCAGGTGAAATCCAGAAACTGGCTTAGACTCAGACCTGTACTTTTAGAGGGCTGAAATTGAATAACATGAATCCTGCCTGATAACCTGCGTTTTAGAGAGACCATAAATCCTTTTGAGTGTGAATGGTGATCAGACTAGCCACCACTGAAGTTTATTAAGCTTTCTTCCTTGGAAAGATAAAATGACAACACTTGCTAAAAAGGTTTGAAGTGGTTGTCTCTGTTCCCTGGAGCTGTCTGTGATCCTTCAGACCAAAAGAACTTACAATATCGGAACTAATGTACTTTGTCCCACAAGCCCCCACCACATGACATGAAGGGCAGTATAAGGTGTTACAGAAGCTAAGATGCTGCACATTGCTTCTGAGGGCTTGAGGGAGTTCAGCAGCAGAAACAGGTAAATCTGAACATTTTTAGAAATGCCTTAAAGCCATTTTGAATGAAGAAGCAGAACATTTAGACAGCATTCAGCACAACAAATGTTGGTTATCATCGAAGCTGCATATTGTAAAAGACAAATTGCTGATACAACACAAAAACCTGTCTCATCTTGTTTATTGTTCTAACTGGCTAAGTCTCAGTTAAATGTCAGGAAATGATTGATCTTTCATCACAGATGCGTTGTGAGTTTCACTTTATTGCATTGTGAGCAATTTTACAGCAGGGTATAGTTATTATAATTCACCAACTTAAACAGCAAATATTTCTGATGACATAAATTAGCTCTATGGTTTGAGTATTGCTTTTCCTCAGGTATATTGCAGATGCCTAGACCTTATAGTAAAAACCATCCTTTTTGCACTTTGAGTGAAATCCTGCCTTGCTGAAGTCAATACCTTCTGTTCAATGGAGGTGGATTTTCATCCACTCTCTCCAGCATTTCTGATTTTTATGAACACTGAATAATAACACTGAACCCAGCAGTAATATTTGCCCATGCCTGCAGGGTGGGACCTATGTGTAGAGAAACTGGAGATCTTTCTCAAGTGAATATTTGTGTAGCTTGCCCAGGGCTGTCAAAAAAAACTAGTGTTGGAATAGTTTTAAAACCATTTTAGCAGGAGTAACCTGGTTTCATAAGAACAGTTCACAATGTACTGAGAGGTCATTTGAAATATTTAATTCCATTTCTGGTGAATATTCATTACCTTCAGAAGAAAAGTTAATAACTTAAGATTAATGCCATAACGTTATGACATCCATACCCTAGAATGACTGGTAAAATGGTAAACCATAACATACATGTAGGGATAAATATTGTGAAGTTCTACACATTTTTGCCTCAAACTTGGCTGAGTTAATTCAGCCTCCATGCAGCAAGTTTACTACAAAGATATTGGTAAATGTTAAGTAACAAGAGTGACATACATTTCAATGATGTCTTTGGATCCAACCTCCTGCCATTCAGGGATCAAAAAAGTAATGGCTAACTTAAAAAAAAAAAAAAAAACACATACAATTAGAGTTACTCAGTATATCGAACTACTTGTCCCACAAAGTGAAGCTGTCAGTAAATTAATGTGAGGGTTTAGTGATAAAAGTGATTGTTGTTAATACGAAATAACTACGGCAATCTCACATCAAAACTGATGTGTACAGCTGAAAACCCCCAACTCTCAGTAAGCAGAATGATGTTTTTCAGAAGACCTTCAGAATCTATTAGGAAAATTTTGTAGGCACAAGTAAAATTATCCTACACCACCTTCCTCAGACACATGACACGGAACTGAAGGGGACAGAGAATGGCAAAGACAAGCTTTTGTTTGTTAAAGGGGATAGCAAGATGCAGAGATAACAGGCCATGCAGCAGCATCCAGATTTGTAAATATTCCGTAAATAATTGTATCAGTTTGTTGTCCTATGCTCAGCTTAAAGGATGTTGAACCATTTTAAATGTACGGAGGCAATGCTGTTAAAAATTGTAAATGAGTCTGAAGAGGCTATTCATACAAATATCAGGAATATGAATGCTACTTATGTGTAGTAAAGCCTATTATAGACAATCATTCAAAGGTACGTATAATTTCATAGCTCATGAAAAGGTGATTTTTTTTTTTCTTCAAAATAAGGCAGCAATGCATGCATATAAAATAAAATGTACAAGTATTTTCCATATTTAGCCCAACTGGCAAAGAAATTAGTATGGGAAGCTTAGTTACACTGTGCACCTCCATGAAAATAGCTGATTGATAGAAACTTTTTGGTAGCACGGAAGTTAACTTCCTACAACGGTTCCTCCATGCTCCCATTCCTTAATGTAATTCACCACATTTAATGTAATTAATTTGGAAAGAAGGAAGAACAGTTTTCCCAAAGGAATTTGCTGACTGACAGCTGTTTTACATAATCAGTGCAGACACAGCGGTGGTGGAGCATACTCCAGCTATTACCTCTTAATGGACATTTATTTTGCTCTCCTACTGTTTTCCGCAGCAAGATAGCTAGGGAGATTCAATTTAAATTCCTTCCCCTGTAAAATTAATTCTTTAGCTAAGCATGTATGTTGCAGAACCTTCTGCTTTGGGGCAATGAGGAGCACCCAGTGCTGGGTCGTCTGCAGCTCATCCAGGGATTCCCCAGAACTATCAGCATTGCAAACTGCGTATCAGTTCAAAAATCCTCCTTCCCAACGAGAAAATTGTAGCATCTTAGATATTGGTACGTTTGTGTGACTGTGAAGTAAAGAAAATGCAAGGACTGCAACAATGTTTGTAAAAAGTCGAAGTGTTGGAGCACCTCTCCTATGAGGAGAGGCTGAGAGAGCTGGGACTGTTCAGCCTGGAGAAGAGGAGGCTCAGGGGTGATCTCATCAATGAGATCCTAATAAATACCTGAAGGGAGGGTGCTAAGAGGACGGAGACAGGCTCTTCACTGGTGCCCAATGCCAGGACAAGAGGCAATGGGCACAAACTGGAACAGAGGAGGTTCCCTCTGAACACCAGGCAGCACTTCTGTGCTGTGCGGGTGATGGAGCCCTGGCACAGGCTGCTCAGAGAGGCTGTGGAGTCTCCTCCTTGGAGATCTTCAAAAGCCGCCTGGACATGGTCCTGGGCAGCCTGCTCTGGGTGTCCCTGCTTGAGCAGGGGTCGGAGCAGATGGACCCCACAGGTCCCTGCCAACCTCAGCCTTTCTGGGGTTCTGTGAAAATTATTTGTGATTGCTTAGTGAGGGCAATTATACTCATGTTAAGAACTACTAAAGCATTGGAGCCTATTTGGCCAAATTTGTGAAGTGAAATGGAAAAGCATTATAAAGAAAAAGCAAATCATTATTTGACACTTTTCTATGGTGAAGAGTAAAGAGTAGTGAAGGAGGGGTGGAGAATAGCAAATATGTAATAAATGCAGTATTTGATTCCTCCTGAATAATGTTTCCCTTATTTGTGGGAGGAAAATAATAACATCTTTCACTCCTGGCTCATAAAATGTACAGGTGGGTTGTGGAATGTGTCTCTAATTTTCCATTTTCATTCCATAAATGAAAAACTGTGTGTTTTTCTAATCTAATTTTGTAAAGAACCATAAACGTGGTAGGTGTGTCGTTCCCCCCCACACACACACAAATTGTGCATGTACATGTTCAACAGTAGGTGGTGCTCCCAGGGTGAAAATGTATGTAGTCTAATATGCAAATTAAAGATGGTTTTCTGAGGAAGGAGAGATCTTTTGGGTTTTTAATATGGTAACTGAAGAGTATTTAAAGAGCAAAATCTCTACAAGGATAATAACTGTTATACTAACTGGTTTTGAAATCCTGTGCAACTACAAGACCACTCAAAAAATATGGAAAATATACAATTTTTCAGTCTTTTCTTTTCCTTGCGAATATTCATCGAACAAATTATTCATTCAACTCATACGTTGCTTATGGAATTACTGTACATGTGCTTTATTGCCGATTCTATTTGCTGAGAATCTTAGTAATTCCAAATTACCTACAAGACTTCTTCAGTTGTTAAATATGTTTAATTTGTTTTATTAGAAGCCATACACTTAAAATATTCTTTTAAAATTAGATCCTAGATTTATAGCACATGCCATGGGATTCTTAAAAATCCTAGAATCTTTTCAAAGCTATAAATAGCAATATAAGCTAACATTTTTTGTTGAGTTTCTTTGCTGTAAACATTGTTCATACAATATAGGTTTGCTTTTCAGTTTTGTTGCTTGAGTTTTGTGCTACAGATATGGTCTCGCACATTCTTTATACAACCAGAGAGCGTCGCATGAGGGACATAACTGAGTGCACTCAAATTCCATCCAGAATGACACTGGCAGAGCATCATACAAAATCTTAATGAAATATAGAACTGAAGTGACAATTGCAGTTGAAAACAAGCCACAAAAATCAAGCATCCCAAATAGCTTTCAGAGAGGAGAGTGTAGGGTTTTTCTTAGCAAATATTGGACACTCTTTGCCTGTTTATATTTCTGTAGAATTTCAGCAACATTTGCATAATATACTATTTGTTTATATACAATCTGACAAATCTGGTAATTTGCAAACAGTGTATTTTGTTAATTATAGTAGGTGCATTGCCTATTTATGTATTTGAGCAGCTTGAGCTAAATTGAGAGAATAAAACCAATGAGGCAGGAAAGTCCAATTAAAAGTACATTGATCAAATGCCCCCCAAATGCCTTTCCTCTCTAACAGATATTATTGCACTTTATGTAGAGTGCCTGTTTGATGTCAATTGTCCTTCTGTATCTGATGCTGTATCTTACTCAGTCAATGTGCAGTAATAAATGTAATTGCCGAGTGTCTGGGTTTGGGTACTTCATTTCATATTTTATAGATTTATATTTCATTTAAAATTTAAATCATTCTTCTTTTTAAGATTAATTATAACCCAGAAATAAAGAGAAATGAGAAAAAAACTACCATGTTAAGAATTGACTGTATAAATCAGCCTGCTTTAGGTCTACCATTTTTGCAGTAGTCTATCTTCTGCTCTGCACTGGAATAAGCAGACACTGTTGGTTCTTATATAAAATTCAAAATAGAAAAGTGCTTCAACACAACACTTAATATTTGTTCCCTTAATATCTGATAAACATGATTAGCCTGACTCAGTTTCCAGTATAACACTACAAATCAGGAATAGGTCTTTGGGTGCCCATATGAAAAGTATATTTTGCTGTACTGATGCATCTGTCAGTAAAAGAATGAGGACTTATTCTGAAACATGAAAATCGGGTTTGCTATACAGAAGTAGTCTGAGTTAGAGACAGAATTCCATTCTTTGCTCCATTGCAGCAACTTTATATGATGATGGGCAAGACTTTTAGGATAAAATCTACAAAAGAAAACAAACAAACAAACAAACAAACAAAGGAAATTAAAATGAGATTCATGCAGAATTTAGCATCTGGATCTGTTCTGGCTAATCGTGGGACTGCCTCAATCCTGCACTGCGCTTCAGTTCCTTTTATGCCCAGTCACACTCCTGCTTATTTTGAGAGCGGCCCTGCTTCAAATAAGGCTGAGCAGTTTGGTGCCTGCCCAAATGTGAGACCATCCAGAGAAGAGGCATTGTTTGTCCGCGGGGGGACTTCGTCTGGCAGACATTTTCAGAACATATCGAAGGCATGCTGACAAGATTGGGCCCTACAGAACCTTCTTGTGGCCAGTGTCTAAACATAAACCCAGCAGGAGGGTACTTATGTGCTAATATACAGAAAGGAGTAGAAAACTTCTGGAAAATGCTTTTTCTTCATGATGGCTTCAATTCTCATGTCATGGTGGTGGCAACTTCCTCTTCTTCTGAAGCTGGCGCGGTGCAGTGCAGCCAGAAGGCCAAATAAAGATCGGAAACCAGAAGAGGAGCAGAGGAGGTTGTGATGTGGAGAGTGTCACCCATTCTGGTCCCCACCCCTGCACTTTCCTGTACCTCACCCTGAACAGTCGCTGAGTTAAGAATTAGAAAATAGGCTGAGGAGGCAGGAATACGACACAGCCTTGTCTCCTCCGTTTGGCGTCCTCACCTCTACGCCACCAGCTTATAGCTTCCTTTCTTCTATTTCTTTTTGTCTCCAGTGTTTTTCTGCACAATGGTTTGGCTTCAAGAGAAGGGATGGAGGGTACTACTTTCCTCTAGGATCTGGGATACCCCTGAGAGGAGTGACTGGAGTTTAAATTCTCTCAAACTGGAGAGACATCTGGAACAAGGCCTTGGTTCAGGTTTTTCACTGTTGGACTGTTGTAAAAGGGAAATCCAGTGGCCTTCTCCTCTTTAGGTGAGAAATAGACAGAGACGTGTTCTCTGAGTGAAAGGAGTGTAGGAGTCCACCTGAAGAAGGTGAGCTATGGGTGCCTGCATCTGTGTGAGGCACAGGAACCAGACGAAGGGTGGGATTGTTGCCATGCTTCCTGTTCTCATCATTTCCTACACATCAGTGCTACCTATGTGTACCTGCTACCTGAGCTAAACGTGGCAACTTTAGGTAGGTGCCTGAAAGCAAGTTCAAGCAAGTTCATCCCTTGTATCTCTTTCTGAGCTACCTCGCCATGCGCACACCCGCTTCCAGCCCAGCTGAGCCAACCGGAGAGGCTTGCCTCCCTGGTTAGCTTCTGCCACCCTCGTCGCCCTTTGCATCCCCCCCATGACAGACACACCTCCCCTTCTCTCCCTTTCCCCACCTCTTTGCACCAGAGCTTTCCGTCCTCTTCAGCTGAGCTGCTTACGAGCCATTCCTGACAACAGGAGTCAAGCTGGCAAAGACCAAAACTACTTCTGCTCCAACCACCCCAGATAATGGCACCCAAGGCGAGCTGAGGAGGGTTTGTATGAGCGGGTCGGATGACAGAGGATTTAAGGCACAGCGGAGGCAGAGGGCCCTGCGGGAGATGAAGGAGGATATGTGTTTCTGGGCTAGCGAGCATTCTTTGTAGACAGAATAAACTTTGGTAGGAGACATAAAGGTATTGCTTTACATGGGCGTTGAACACCGGGCTTGTCTTTAATGTTCTGCTGCCAGTGACCATTTTGTTGCAAAGGGAAAAAAGAGTCTGTTCCCTATTTATATCCAAGCAACCTATGCAATTGTTTGCAATACCTGAGTGTTCAATAGCATGCATTAATATTAACTATTGAATTTCCTTCAGTTAGAGGATTTTCAGGAGAGGACTTCTGAATTAAGTTAAAGAGGTTTCATCATAAAATTTTACATACCCAACGTGCAATCATCTTTGATGGTTGCATTACCATAGAATATTTATCATGATACCGGAGAAATGGCAACCCATGTTAAGCTAAGCCTTTCGTGGAAGAAAGAGAGTTTATTGGAGTACGTTTGATATGCATACTGGATGCCATTACACAGGATTAAAATTGTGGACTTCTTAGCGGTAAATTTAAGCTTTCTGACTTGTTTTTCCTAGTTATCTTAGAAGTAGTTCAGAGACCATGATGTCCCCTAGTTAAAGAGCATGGAAATTGGACAACTTTTTAAGGAGAATAGCTCTAAATAACAAAGCTTGAATGTCACCTTCAACTCAAGAAGCCCTAAAAAAAGTGATTGCAAAAAAATAACAAGTTAAGTTAATTACCAATTAATTTTCTTTTACTATATGAAATTTTGAATAAAGAGACAGGTATATTTTGTTCTTAATGAGGAGTAAATAAAATATGCCCAGGTATATGATTGCCCTTTCCATTAGTAACACTTCTATGCAATCTGGCATATATTTTTTAAAAAAAGAAGTCTGATAGTACTTTGGGTTAATTTGTTTGAATTTGAAATATTGTGCTGAACTAAAATTAAAACATATGCTCTGTGCATATGTTATGCAGGCATGAAGCATTTTATACATGAAATATTGCAGATAGATGTTCTTCTCATAAGTAAATGAAGGTGTTTTTAAAAATGTAGATATGATTTCTTCCTAGGGATACGTAGACTGAGCAGGTTTGCCTTGCCTTGGCTTTGTTTTACAAGCAGACTCACAGAGAAATTGAATCAAATATTTGATACAATACTCTGACATTCCATGATATATGCCATATTAGCTTTTAAGTTTATTCTTTTATTGCCACATCTTAAAAAAAGAAATAATACCACGAACACTAGCAAACATTGCATATATATATATATATACACAAAAGTTCATTCTGCCTCTTAGCAAAAAAAAAAAATGGAGCTTCTTACATATTTATAAAGCACTACATCTATCCCTCCGGTGTTTCAGCAAGGCGTTTTGATTTGTTGTTTTGCAGAAAAGGAAGACTGAGGGACCGAGAAGTTGGGACGACTGCCCAAAGTCACCGAGCAGATAAAGTAATAGAAGCAGAAAGAAAACAGAAAAAACTTGCCTACTTATCTCCCACAGCAAGTGAATAATTCTCTCCAGTACTATTATTGAATTATAACAGAAAGTCTTATATTCTCTATTTTCTTACCTCCAATAGGATTCCCTCATTGTCCAGTAACATTTTGCAAGTTAACTAGCTCAATGGTTGTGGAGGCCAGAACCTATTCCTCAGCCTATAAAATCCTCCTGTGATCAAGTTTACATAACAAAAAAATTGTTTAAATGAGAGAGAACCAAAAATCAAGATTTCTTTCTCCAGGAAATTAAACACCATAGGAGGCAATGACTGAGCAATACACGTGCCATGTGTGGTTGCAGGCATCAGCTGCAGGGTTGATTTTCTTTGTCCAGGCACAAAAAATGATATCAAAACCTCACACGAATTAAACAAGTAAAAGTGAAATTATCGCCTCACAGAATAATTTGCTTTCCACAGGATTTTCTGAACCTCACACTCTAGATCAATGTTCTCAGTGTGTCTGGAAGCTTTATTCTCTTTATAGGCTCCTTGGGCACCAGGTTACTTGATGGAACTCTGCCATCCTGCTGCATAACGCATCCTCCCACGATACATCCCGTGTTTTCATTTGGCCTGTAGACCTGTGGGACTCATTCCTTTCCAAAATCCTAAGTTAAGGGGTCATGCATATCATGATTATGGAGCATAGCCGAGGGTCTTAAATACAGAGCAACTAAAATTACCATCTCTGAGAATAGGTTAATAGCATCTAATCCCATTGCTTGGTTCTTGATCGCCAGGTGACTCCAGCACATTTTTAAATACCACAAATAAAAGTTTCTAAGTGTGGTCTTTGCAGCTAGCCAGTCTTTAAGCCTCAGCCTGTGCAGGGCCATGCTGGCACGGTCACTGGCCGTGTCCACCTCGAACCCGGCAGGATTTTGAGCTCCAGGCTAAGCCCCGGTGCTAGGTGCCTGCTCGTGCAGGCAGGCTTAATTTAGCTAACGTCCCGGATGCCCACTGTGCTGTAACTTCCTGAGGCAAGGAATATCAAAGCTTTTTAAGGAAGGTCCCACGGTTTTCTCTCCCCATCTCAGGCCATCATTTTCCCCCCTCTTCTGTACCATGGCAATTGGGAAAACTACAGAGAAAGCTGTACCTGATCCTATGGCAGACAACTGCATGGTGGAGAACACTAAATGCAGATGCAACTGAGATTTCTCCTGGAAGTAACAAGTGCATGCTGGGTGTTTCTGCAAATAACTAATGTATTGGACATCTATTTTAGCTTTGAGCTCATGCTAGGAATCTCTGTGCAGCAGTGTAAGGGCAGCCACCGACAGCCAGAGGTCCTTATGTTTTGTCCATGTAGAAGGGGGGATTTAATTTAAAAAAAAAAATCTTAATCTGGTCCCCAAAGTCAAACATCTGTTCTGTAATTTGATAGGAAGTATGTTATTTTTGGCCTAGGCTTGCATTAACTCAAAATTTGGGCATTAACTCAAAAGTTGGGCAGAAAATTATTCTATTATCTCTCTCTCTCTCTCTCTCTCTTTTTTTTTTTTTGTTTCACTATTCAAATTAACAGATGCACTTCCTATAACTTGGTATTTTTTCTGTCAATAACACACAAATCCCATGGAAGCATGCCAAAGATTTTCTTAGCAACCAAGCTTCTTGCCTGATATACACGATTAAATACACCAGTCTGTTAAAAGCTTAAAATAAACCTGTCTTTTTTATTTAGAATTTCATATAGTGCAATAAAATTAATTGGTAATGAATTTAGCACGGTTTCAGAAGAATTTATTTATTTTTATGGAGGCTGAGCACTCAAGGGATGTCATGGTTAAAAGCAAATGTTGCTGTAAAGGCAAATCTACTGGGATCAGTCCAATAACTGTGAGTTCAGGTGAAGTAAAAGCACTCACCAGTTGATGGTATTGGCTCCCCTATGATTAAAATGTAAATCAATTCATTCCTTGTTAGTGCATAACATTGCCGTAGAAACCATCCTTCTCCACCAAGAAGTAGTAAATTCCATTATGAGAGATGGCACCCTGACAAGGCATTTCCAGTTCCAAGAGGGAAAATATTTTGGAGAAGAGTACACAGACTCTGGGAACTGCTTTCAAAGTCTCTGGAAGGTGAAGACTGATCACATTTTCAGAAAACAGAAGTTGTAGTTGTTATATGTCTTCAAATTCAGTTAAAGTAAAATATAACAAAATACCACAAGTTCTATCCTCTTTCTAGAGAATCTGTTTTATCCTTGCTTAGAATAATCTCCATTGGTTTTTGAGGTCTTTGAATTAGGCCCAAAGTGCAGACTGATGGTATATGAAAAAGAATTATTTTTAGAAGTACTGTACATAAGTGTTGTGGAAAAAAATGAAACAACAGAATCTGAGGTAAAGACTGATACTCAAATTCAGCTTCTTAGAGGCTCCTGTTGCACACTTTTGTCACAAGCCAACCATCCACTTACGCTGCAGCCATCAAAAAGCTTAGAGACCTTTCAGTTTCTCCATAGGTATTAAAACTAGCATTTAAATACCCTATTTCTCCGATAGTCCTGAAAATTGGTTTCCACGACTAAACATTTTTTCTGACACTGAGGGAAAAAAACAACTATTAAATAGGAAAATAAACAACAAAGGAACAACAAAATGCAGCATTAAGCATTATCAGCTGAAGACCTTAAGTAGCCCTTTGTTAAGGTCTTTTAAATGGTTTATGGACAATGGCAGCTTTAGCGATCTCATAGGAAGAATGACTTCTCCAATAAACCTGCGTGTTCAAATTTAATGATATGTCTCCACATACAATCCTTCTGATTTGTGCCTGCTGTAGGGAGGTACAATACATCACCATAATTTTTCTTTTCACAACTGACCCACAAGATCTAATGCAAACAGCTGCAGTATAGTGAGGAGGAGTGACTGAAATGACCATGCTCAGGCTTTCAGCAAGTTAGATATTCTTAAAGCTTTGCAAAGCTGTGCAATCTAGTGAAGGAAAAAAAAATTGGCCCTTGTTTTTAGCAGTTTTATATCAAAAAGTTATTAGGAAAGTAAATATGCATGCACCTTTGAAGACACAGAGCACATCCATTACCTGGAACTGAGTGGTTTGAGCTGTGCCCCGCTGCAATCATTAGGTGTCCATGAACTCATATTGGTGCCAAATGCTAGCACGGAGAATCATATTTGCCTGTGTTATGGCATGCTAATAAAATCCAACGACCAGTACCAGCCGTCTCTGTTGCTCACTTGTGCTGCCAGGGGATGGGGAAAGGGCTTCCGCAGCCATTTAGGCGAGCACACTGGCACACCTCCGCGCACTGCGCTTTTGCCTGATGCCATCTCTGACCTTTATACGTCCATCACAGAGGTATAAAATGACCTTGAAATAACAGTCTTTTTTTGGTTAAGATTTGGTCCATGCCTAAATTTCTGACGTACTGTTGTAGAAAATGTTCTTGTAGGTAAGGAATCTCTTTTCAGCTCCTAGTGTCCCAAAATACAGATGTCTGTAATTTCTTATGGATCTGATACATGTGTAGGTTCTGGGAATCATGCACTAATTCTGCAGGGGTTGTGAGAAAAATATAACTTTTTACTCCATTTGATATTTACTGGCTGTCTGAAGTAAGACTAGTTTTCTGCAGTAAAAGCATTGTTTGACGTGGGAAAAGATGATAATTCAAGCCGAGCTGCATCACCCCTGCAGCCAACTGCTTTTAAGGATGGGGAGGAAGTCTCTTCTTTTATGTGCAAGGCAGTAGTTCGGTTCTCATTAATTTCAATTAGAAGTTGATGAAGTTCTTTGGTTTATTACACTGTCATTTGCACTACATTTTCAAATTGCACTAAGACATTAAATATTCTCACAGGCGGTAACTGCTCACAGGGGATTTTGCTCAGTGCAAGACACATAATGAAACCCAGCTCATTATTATTATTAATTATTTGTATTACTTTATTGCTTAGGAGTTGTAGCCATGGATCAAGACCTGACTGCATGACGCAACAAGCCAGAACAAAAAGGCCATTAGTTCCTCAATTGTTACAGATATAAGGTCCTTAGTGGCATAGCTCAGTTTAGGGGCTTGAATTTGGATTTTCACCTTTCTGAAAACTGGGCAATGCTATCTGGTGAGCCACTTGGATTGTCCAGTAAGTGTTCAAGCTGCCTGTACAACATCCATTACTAACCAATGCTGTCAGAGCACCCATCCTCACTCAGCCAGCCCCTGAGGAAATGCTCAGGCTCAGGCATTCCCCACTATTCACAGCAGCCTCGGTCTGCTGGCCTCTGCCTGGCCTCCCACAGCTTCCTTGGTCCTGAGGAGCAAGGTCAGAGCATCTCCCAGCCCTGTCTAGTCCATGCCATTGCCCCTGAGAAACATCCCCACACGGAGCTGGCATTAAGATTTTTTTGTAAGTGGTAAGAAAACACTGAGATATCTTGCTGCATGGAATGGCCTCAGGAAGAAAAGGTTGTCATATCTGGCCAACACAATAGTCCCTCATGAAGAAAGGAGGCCAGGAGAAGGCTTGGCTGAGACCTGCGTCAGTCATTCTGGGAGCTGATAATTATCCAAGGCATGTCAGCAAGGTAGGCCTGGATTGAACAGAGGAGAGAGGTCCAGAAGAAAGTTAAAGAGCTGTGTCAATCACCCGCATAGAGATATTTGCTGTGTACGGGATCGGCCAGCAGCAATACACAGAGAGAAAAGAATAGAGTGGAGGTCTGCTGGACCCATCCCAGAGAGAGGAGTGGGTGAGGAGTACATCCTGAAAATCATGCTAGGGAAGTTCTTGAGAAATAGTAGGAGGAGCAGGAAGCAAGAGGTCTGGGAGCTGGGGGAACAAGAAGGGTATCTCTCTGTAGAGGGAAGTACTGGTTCTATAAGGAGAGTTCTCTCATTTGGGTGCTTTCTGGTGTTAGTGCCTGGCCTGAGTATATGACTCTCTGCTTTGCTAGTGGAGCTGGGGGGTGCTGTTTTGTCCTTGTCTTTACAGGCTGGCTCCTCCAGCAGAGCACATTCCAGATGGCAAGTGCCCTTAGGACATAGCATATATGGAATGGAGTCAGGGAAGAACAAAACAGTGGGAAAAAGTCAACTCATTTCAGTACAGAGGCTATGCCCCTAGGCTATATATAGATAGCGTACCTTTTAAATGAGGGGGGAGTAAAGTGTGCAGAAAACAGTTGCCAAAGACATAGTACCTTGCTGTCAGTCACCCACATCCCAAAAGAGAATGCCTCACTGGAGTCATTTTAATAAGCACTGGATGTACATGAGAAGATGTTCATTCTTTTGTCAGAAACACTCACGAAGAGCTCCTAAATTTCTAATTTCGAAAGGATGTCGGTTAATCTGACCACTGGGTGACTTGGAGCGCACACAACCTTCTGAGCCCCGATGTTAAGGAAGAGCCTGAATGAAGGACCTAAGAAAAGACGTGGAATTTTGTGAACATTCCCTGTTAATAGAATTGGGAATTCAGTAGTTTTCTGAGTTAAGACATCTCAAAAGTATTTCTGAAAGTGAAAACTCCAGATTTGCTGGGGTATGGATGTAGGAAGATGATGGTTTTATTCAACCCTCAACAGCAGAAAAATGAAGCTGTTCTGATGGCTAACAGAGAACCTTAGCCAAGTAGGAACACCGAAGCGAGTTACACTTTCACTGAGGTAGGTGGATAGATAATAGCTGTTTATTTGGGCTAGCAACTTCCTAGACATTTTTATCCAAAGCTAGTCATCCTAGATGGAAAGGCAGGGAAAAAAAACACAAGGATGGCCCAGAAGCAAGGCCATTGTGGGCTCGGTAACCTCAAATGCAAAGCAGTTTCAACAGGCGATAAGGAATCAGCTGAACTTGAGGAATCATGCAGAAATCGCTGCTGAATTTAAAGAGAACCACAACAGCCAAGTGAGGACATCGTTATGGAGGAAATCTGAGATCTGAGATCACTTGAACACCCTGTCAAGCTAAGCAAATGGTTTGCATTCCCTCCTCACCCATAAAAAAAATAAAAATAAAAAGGCAACATACAGCATTTCAAAAGCCTGTGTGTGGGTGACTGTACTGACCAACAGTTGCCCCTGACCAACACAGTTCAGCTGACCTGGCTTGAGGTGCCCATTCAGAGTGAGCTCAATTGGCTCCATCAATATCCATCAACTAAAGAAGCTCAGACATCCGATGTGCTTCTACAACCTACAGCCAGCCATACCTAACTTTGGGCTTCTCAATCTGTGCCTGTCTTGTGCTCCTTCTCCACCTTCTCCTCAGGGCAGACCGACCGAATTCCCACCCTGGATGAGGTAGCAGTGGTCCACATGCATGTCCCATATGCTGAACCACCTCCAGCTTGCTCAGTCTGTGTGTGAACACAAAATACCTGGAAAAGCATTACGTTCATCCCAGTACATGATAGGAGAGCTTTTGAAACATGAAATAATTTTGCAGCACGGGGAAAACTGTTTCCTGCCCGGTTCACCTCCTATCGGGTGTTGGAGCCTTTCTGTGTGAGAGGAAATCCTCACTGAGGGTTGATGAGAAGAGCAATGAGATCTCAACTATTTTCTCAGATAAACAAATGAGGTCCTGCCAGGATTAACAAAGTAAGTCTCAAGAGAGCAGAGTGACCTTCCTACTCCATAAATAGGAACAAAGGATGCTGAGAACAGAGGCAAGAGCAGCAGTCACCTGAAGTTAATGAAGAAAGAAGAGCATGTTGAGGTGGAGAAGCATCAGTGTAAAAGCACAGCAGTGAGGACCGGACCCACAAGGTGAAGAGAAGCCAAGGGGATTCTCTCATCACCGAAGGCTGCTCTCTGGAAATAGACGGACTTGGTATAGATATACGTATAGCTCTGTCTGTTCTGGAGGCTTCTCTCATGTTTTTGTGTCTGATTACACAAAAACACTTTGGTAGTCTCATCTTGTCACAAACTTAAAAGATGGCAACATAATGGTTTATGGCAATGGAAACTGTTTTCTGACATATTTTTTTTGGAATTTAAAAAAGCATTTAATAAGAGGAGCAGGAAGATAAAATATGTAGCTATGTACAAGAACATAAAACACATTAAAATGATTACAAAATTAACCATGCCTCTGTCAGCCTAGTATCAGTTCTAGTAAGTACAACAAAAATGCAGACATGGGTTTTCATTATTAAACAAATGGAAGGAGAGACATACAATCAATATCAATAAGAAATAAGAAAAACATTTTTTTTTTCAAACAACTCGGTACCTCTTTAGTCATGTCATGTCACAGATTAGGTTGATGAATGCATAAACGCTGATTCAAGTTATGAAATATTTGTATATATAAGGAATTTCAATAAATACTAGTTATACTTCTGCAGAACCACCACTAAAATTGTAGATGATAAAACCAGTTAAATGTCTGATCTCAAGCATAAATGTACCTGGGGAATCATCACCAAGGAAATGCATTTGTAGTGTGTTGCCACATCTCTTCAGGTTATCTAACTTTTATCAGTGAGCTGGAAGGAAATACAATACTGCTGATAAAGTCTGCCAATAAAGCAAAAATTGGAGGACTGTTAAATAACAAAAAGGACTGGTCTTCCCTCCAGCGGATGTGATAAACTGAGCACAAGCAAGCAAACAGAATTCATTTACAGTGAAGCCAAATAGTTACATTCTTGGAAAAAGAACATAATTTGTGCTTGTGGGAGCAGAGATTACGTCCTGGGGAAAAGGAAAGAAGTTGAGGAGTTACAGTAGATGGTGAACTAATCAAGAAGCTTCAGCACAAGGTGATGGCTTAAAGGGTTCACATGATCTTTGAATGCATAAGGGATGGCACACTGAGTAAGAGCAGGGGCTTCTGTGAACTCAGCATTTGACATTGGTTACTTGAAAAAATAACATTTCTGGCTTCAACAGGGGCAGTGGGAAATGTCCTTCATCACATCAGTCCTTTGTCCCTTATCTGGGTGCAAAAGGCAGTAAGCCTGTCCAGCTGAAAAATATCAGGGCTAACGGCTATATGTTGGATCTATAGGTCCCATTAGTTATCAGCAATACCTTCGATGTTGAATTTCATTATGATATATTTGAGCAATTGTCATAAAATTTTAATATAGATTCTAATCAAATTATCAGCTCTTTGGAGTTGCAGCCACATTTTCATTAGTGTTTTGAGCAAACTAGTATAATCAATAATAATAATAATAATAAATTATTAAGAGTGAGGTACAGAACATATGACTGGGTCCTAGCTCCCTTAGTTTCGAAGCTACTCACATCTGTGTATCAACTGTAACCCAGAATAATCTCTAATAATGACTCTAGCAGACACCTGCACCCATTTACCTCTGCCTGACAAGCTCCTAAAAAGAGAGCACCATACAAACTTGGAGGGTATACAGACAGTGAGGGACTGGAGAGCCTGTATTCCAGAGAAGATGAAGGGATCTTGGCTTGTTTAGCCTCGTGAAGCAAAGCAGTAGTGGTTCTTCGCAGAAATGTCTTGGAGCCAGTGAGAACCAAACAAGAACTACCGGGATAATTTTGGAAGTCAGAGGCTTTCTCATCACTAAAGCAGTGAGAACAACTGTGTAAAAGGAAGCATGGGGGACAAAAGCCAATTTATGAGCTAAATCAGGTGAAGTCAAAGACTATATGACATGGTTTCTTGTCTGAGCACAGGACTGGGTTTCGTGATTGAAAGGTTCCCTTCTGCTCCTATGCTGTTACACTGAAAAAGGTTAGGAGCAAGTGCACCCACAAGCTATATTGGAGTTATTCTAAGCTCATAAAATGGAATAACAAAGAAAATCTCCAGAAAAAAAAGTGAAAGAAGCTTGGGAGACTGGAGCGCTATGAAGTTTTGCATGGCTGCAGTGTCAGGATTGAGGTGAAATGGAGAATTGCTAAAATAAAAGAGAGAAACAGAAGGCTTGAAAGGATAAAAAAGATATGACACTGGTGCTGCTTTAAGGCAGTGGACTTCCTAAACATACAGCCATACCAAGCAGCCACTTATTTTCTATTATAAGAGTCAGAAGTCACCCTAACAACACAACTACATCTGAAGGAAGTTAGACCATCAGAACAGCGTACAAAATATTGTTGAATGCTTCCATTTAGCTAAGTCTTTCAGATCTAGCTACTGAAGTGGGTGTATTTAGCAGAACTGGGGGTAGCTGCAACAGAAGTCTCTTGACCATCACTTCTACAGTTGATGGGAAACTCATGGTTTGAGCAAACAGTGGTTCGATGGTGTGCCATTGGAAATGGGAAGGGGAAGAAGTCCCAGATCAGGTACATAGGATATTACTGGTCTGCAGAGGAAAGGGGTTGTGAGAAAGCGAGAAGTCAACTATATTTTCACAAATAAAATGATTTCACATTAAAAACAAACAAACACATGAGTGGCTCCACACAAACTATGAGCTTGCAAAAAAAAATCAACAAGCCCTGGTACTGAACCCAGCCAAACGAACTCTAGCATGACCTTAAACCAGGCACCATAGTGACAGCAGTGATTGAGAGCAGAAGCCCCTCTTGTCCAGGACTTACTACTGTTCAAACCCTTCAGAAAAAAAAGTACAAGGAACAGGAAAAGCTTTGTCTCCACAGTGTAACCTGTACTAACTTTCTGCATTTGAGGGTCTTTCTGAACCTGAGATCATTACGTCAGGTAACTCGCTTGGCCGAATCCTCCTCAGATGTATTTAGTCCTGCTGTAACTACATTTATACCTCTGGTTTACACAACATCCTATAGCAAAAATTCTAGAATTTAGTTAGGCTTTGCACAAAAAAAAATAAAAAGTACTTTTATTTATTTTAAATATGTTACTTTAATGTCACTGCCTCAGTTCTGACATTACTGTCACCACCCATTGTGTCGTTCATTTTTTCGTAACTTCTGTGGTCCCCTCTCTCCATCCCAGACATTTTTATTTTTCCCCTTGTTGAAGAGTCTACTCCACTGAATGCTATCTCTTCACTGAAGGCATCTTACCAACAGAGCAGTTGTGGGACAACATTCAGAGTATAAGATATAAGAAGCAACTTTGATATAAGATGCAACACTACTTCTGTATTATCTAGAGTATCCCCCTAAATAAAGAACATATAGTTGAATTCTGACTTTTCAGGAAGGAAGCTGAGTTTTGGAAACTAAGTTTAGTTTAAAATTCAAGCAGAACCCACAGCGACAGAGGAACAATCTCATAATTTTGCATCAGTGACCGTAGACCATCCAGCAGCAGAGGCTGCACTAAGAGAGGCAGGCCTTCAAAAGAGGAAGATCAGATGCTTCTCACACACATACACCAATTTTCACCATCATTTACTTTTCTGCACAGAAAGCACAAGCTGCACATGGCTTGCAAATAGCAGAGGACCCAGGGACAGGAGCATACGCCTGTAGGAGATGTTTTTGAGGCTGAAGCAGACGAAGAGCTGCTGTATCTGGGACAATCCTCCAGACAGAGGAGAGCGAAGAGTGTATTCATAGGAAGAAAAGCAACCTCCTCTGCTGCTGAAAGCCTTTGTCACAACCACCTTGAGGGTGCATCCCTGGACTTGACCTCTCTTCAACATTAGATTTGTCTAGGCTGTTTTGCCATAGAAAGGTGGGCCTGGAGCCTATGAGGTCAGCACATGAACTGACTTTAGCCTTGGGTTCAGTTTGCGTCTGTTTCCACTTTCTCCTTCACTAGTTCTGTGCCTGTGTCCACCTTCTTCGCTAGTTTTGATTTTTGAG
Organism: Anseranas semipalmata; assembly: GCA_013399115.1. NCBI lineage: Eukaryota > Metazoa > Chordata > Aves > Anseriformes > Anseranatidae > Anseranas > Anseranas semipalmata. Next base: position 286,103 of record VXAA01002704.1, on the reverse strand, counting down.
GGCAAGGCGCCCGCTCATCTTGTGAAGAATCATTATGTTCAGCAAGTTAGTGAGATAAACCTCAGACATCACATACAGCACCTCCGGTCCGTGTGCACTTTCCTGCAGCCTGCCAGGCTCGCTGCAGGCGGAGGTGCTCCAGCCATGTGGCCTGGCTGCTCGGGAGTATTTCGGGACCTACCGTCCTCTCCTTGCTCTGCAGATCGGGTGCTTGAGTGCTCTTAAACATAGTTTAAGAGTGAAGTATTTTATAAATGGTTTTGAAACAAAGCAGGTGAAAACATCTCAGATCAATAGGTAACTGATATCCTTCAAATTTGGGTTGTTCTTCACTGGAATGATCTTAACTCTGAGGTGTCTCGGTCCCTTGAGCTTTGAGAGGAAGAAAATCTCAGAAAGGGTTACTAATATTGGTAAGTTAGCTAGTACCTCTCTGGGACACAGCTCTGTTCTCACCATTTAGAAGAGGAAGAAACACAGGTACAAGAACTTGTGGTTACAGAGACACTGTCACTTGCCACGCTGGCTTCCATGTGAAGTAAGATTAAAACACAGCACCCCAAGTCTGAAACTGGACCAAAGGGGTACATTTACAGAGCAGCTGAGCCTCCTTTAAGGTACCTGGGAGCCAGAAGTCCTCAGCAGCCCTGGGAAGGTCAGATGCTGTGCACTTGTTCTCCTTCTGCAAGACAGAGATGTTGGTAATACATACTTATTTCACTGGATGCTCATAACCGGCCTATCTAATTGAGGCAGAATGCAGCATTCAGCGTAACAGCACAAACCAGCCCAAAACTCAGGTTCATAGTAATGGAGACTTGAAGAACTGTTTTTCTGAGCAATTCCAAAATCATGAATTGTCACCTTCTATGAGGAAAATGAAGATATTACTTAAAAAAAAAAAAGTAATTACAAGATGGAATATTGGAATATATATTTGGAACTTTCACTGTTTTATCATGTATTTTTGTTTCTTAAATGTACTTTCTATTTCTTTGAGATCTCTCACTTCTCATTTTCAAGGTTTTCTCCACAACAACAGGTTTTAAAATCGTAGCTAAAAATCTCATGGGATTTGCAAAGACTTAGCAGCCCTGAAATGAAACGCAATTCCCCGAGGTTTAGGATCACAGAGATGTAAACATGCCTGCCATAGAAGACTACCCAAATAAACTAGAAGTTTGGGAGAACTAAATTTTCTCCCAACTTGGTTCTGCAGATATAACTAGGAAAAAAAAAAAGACATAACAGTTTAGAGGAGATGTCATGTTTTCAATGTGTTGCAACAGGGAGGTCACCAGCTTTTGTGGATTGAGGCATAACAGTGAAGCCCACTAACAGGAGATAAGTTTCTGTTGAGTCTCCTGAATATCAGACCCATCCTGGAGGTTTAATCTGCTGGGTGTTAGGAAAACTTCCTGTGTCAGGGATGGAAGAACATAAGTGGTGGTTTGGTGAGATTCATAGGATTACATACGTAGGTACCTCTGCTGGGCTCCCTCCTCTTCTAGCTATTGCTGCCACCCTCTGAGTGCTTCATGGTGCCCACAAAAAAGCCTTTGCAAGCCATCAAAGGATGGCTTTACCATCCTTATCTGAGCTTTTCATTTGCCTTCAGCCCAGTCCCCTTACCCTGCCTGTGCCAGTCAGCCTGCTCTCACTGTAGGCACCTTTCAAGGCAGTGAAAGATGTTATGAGCATGATTAAAGATTTGGTTCAGGGTCTGCAAATGCACTGAACAGTCCCCTCTCATCTGCAATGTTAGAGATGGGCTCTCTGCAGCTCTGCAGTTAACCTCATAAGTATAAAATATGAACCCACGTTATCAGGACCATGTTGAGGCAGTTGCACAGAACAGTGCATCCTTTTGAAGGTTTGTACTGGGTCTGGCCGGGATAGAGTTAACTTTCCCTGCAGCAGCACTTGTAGCTA
>VXAA01002704.1:256643-284157 GCA_013399115.1 Anseranas semipalmata | reverse complement strand
AGAAGGGGGGGGCTCTCGTTGAGAAGACGTCTGTCATTCTGATCAACCACTGCGGGTACTGAGGCTCTGCGTCCCAGGATGTGGCTGAACATTGCTTGTTGGTGGGAAGTAGAGAATAACTTGTTTTCTCTTTTCCTCTGTGCTTGTGCACAGTCTTTGCTTGTATATATATATATATATATATATTTGTTGCTGTTGTTTTCTCCCTCTCCTTTAATTAAACTAGCCTTATCTCAACCCATGCGTTTTTTTCCTTCTCCCCCTCTTTTTTGAGGAGGGGCAGTGAGAGAGTGGTTGTGGTGGAGTTCAGCTGCCCAGCAGGGTAAACGCATCACAAGGTTCAATTCTAAAATTAATCTCATTTTTTGCTGCGGAGCAAACATTTATTTACACAATTATCCTGCTTACATCATTGTGGACTTGCCCTGAACCATGCATTGCCTCAAGCTGGGAGACAAAAAATAAGAAGCAGAAAAACAGATTAAGACATCTAACAACAACTTTCTTCATTCTAGACAATAACTCATGTCATCTATCCACCTCCTAAAGCTGCAACCTTTTGGCTTCACTTTATCAAGCAAGACAACCACATATCCGCATCCTGCCAAACTTTGGTACAGCTAACAAAAAAAATAAAAAATTAATAATAATAATAATAAAGCACGCGTGAGAGAAGGATGTAGCAATAGATCTGGCTGCAGAAACATCACTTCTGCTGTAAAACAGAAAGTCGTAGGGAAGGAGAATCCAGTATATGTCTATAGATCTAGTGGCTGGTCACACAGGATGGGAGAACCTACGTCTCTGAGACCACAGAGTGGAAATGATGGCTCAACGTGTATGCTGGCCTCTGTGACTTGAAGCTGAGCCTTCCAGTGCTCTTATACTCTTTTTAGAAGGCATAGCTCAGCATCCTAGTGTGTGATCCGCACATCCTAAGGAGTGTGCGCTCCTTACAACGCTTTGCTTGGCAATTAAGAAAATCATCATAGCAAAGGCCTGAGAAGTCTATTGCAAGGTGTATTTTATGTCAAATATTTGCATATGGTAGATAATGTGCAGTGGTCCACAGCATCCCAAATATTTAGAGCAAAAAATATTCAACAGATGTCCAGGTGTGGACAAACCTCATTAGCAGTGAGTACAGACATTTAAGTAGACTTCAGGGAAGTCAATGGTGCCCTCTAAAGGAAACTCATGTGACACACAGGAGCTCTTGACAGCTGTTGTACCCACTGCCCATACAGCCAACGCATGATCCATAAACTATTCCGGAGTGGTAACTTAAATAATCAGTAAGCTGACAAAATACCTAGTCCTTAACATCACTTCTGAATTTGAGCAAGACAGCCTGTGTAAGGTTCAGTGTTTTTTTTTTTTTCTTTTTTCTTTTTTTTTTCCCTCAAACATTTGCTGTCTAGGGTAAGAAAGCTGTCTAGGGTAAAAAAATTGCTGTCTAGGGTAAAAAATCCCAAAACATACGTAAACGTTGTTGGGAGCATGACCTCAGATCATAGCTCAGGAAAGAAAACTACATCAATCTGTCAGGACAGCTCACAAAAGTGAAAGTGAGCCATAATGTATTTCATAAAACTTTATCCAGAGCTAAATAACACAAAACAGCAGCAGGTACATAGCAGTCAGTTACAACAGCTACCCAGGAATGAGGTGTCCAAATGAACATGCACCAGAGAGGAACTGGAGCTCTGTAAGAAGTGTTTTGTGTCAGCCTTACCCAACAGGAGTTTGCAATTACTCTGCGATGTGCTTACAAAATTCAACATATTCTCCTTGCAGAAATATGAAGTACCATGAACAATACCGCATAATTTGTTTCAAACTTCCAACATTTACAAGTTAAGATTGTATCTAATTATGAGAACTGTCAGTAACAGCAAATTTTAAAATGACTTGTTTTGTTGTAAGGGACTCAGATCTTCAGACATGTTGAGCTCCAGCTGCTAGCAACAGCCAAGGGCTGTCACTGGCCCACATCAGGGGGAGAGCTCTTGATCCTAGAAGTACTAATCTCCAGATCTTATATATGGGCAAACATTATTTCAGGATAACAACAATCTGCTGCCCAGGAAGATTAATCTTACTTTGAATTCAACAGGCACAATACTATACTCCTCAGAAAATCAGGACAACTATTCCCAGGTTTTGTGATCACCACTCATTAAAATGAGGATTTACTGGATTAGGTTTTGGATGAACTCTAGATCTCAGAGTGTAATTTATAATTGAGGAGAACATAGAAATCTTAATACTGCATTGAATTAAATATTTTCAATGAATGTTGTAAATGTTGTTCATGCTTTAAGTAAACTGTGCTTTTTTTTTTTTTCCCCTGGATTGCAGGTGTAGTGTCACGAGGATGCCATGATTTATCAATTAAAGCAAAACTGCATCCTGTGCCAGTATATGTGGTGTATTCACTAGAAACAAACAAACAAAATCCAAGCTTTTTTATTTTTTTTTTTCAGAAGACATTGGAGCATTCTTAAGAAAACTTTTCATCCTAGATTTGGGCATTTCCTCGACAGAAGAAATTACACATTGCAGCTCATTCCAGGACTGAAAGTTAGTTGAATGCCTTTGCATTCAAATATCTGACACTTGGATAAAGGATGCCTATACACACATGGGAGTGGAGTGGTGCCATATAATGCATGAAAATGTGGACATTTCTAGTCTAACTTCTGTCAGTGGCTGGTGTGACTCAGAGAAGACCTTCTGTACCTCTCATTTTCTCAGGCTTTTCACATGGGTGCCATGAAGCCAAAGAGAGCACGCTGAGACAAAATTTTCACTGAAACCCAGCCATTGTTGCTGTTATTCTATAAGATAGGTTACGAGACAAAGAAAAATGTGTACCAAGCAAATAAACTAATGATTGCTGGTTAAATAAGAATCATTCCCAGGGCTCAGATGCTTGGTTCATGCAGGCAGTTTAAGGCTTGGTTTCATGAGAATTCAAGCCCAGAGTTAGCTTTATAGCTACAAGAAGGTCAGGTACAGGAGTTCACTTAGTGTCCTTTGCCAATCCAAACACAATTTCTTCACGCTGAGTACTAGTAATTAATTGATCTTTAGTGAATTACAGCAGCTGGGTTATCCATCCTTGCTACCTTGAGAATTATTAAGCAGCGAACTGTGAAGCCAACAGCTTGTTAGAAGCTTTGCAAACCACAGCAGCACATAGCCCGAGTCCCACAAACTCTCAGTATATCGCAATGAAGAGGACAGTAATGGAAACCTGAAGACTGGTATAAATGCAAAATGAATGGGAAAGTCTGGGATGTGGGAGCAGCAGAAGGATCATCAGAAGGGCTGTAGGAGCAGCACCCAGATCAGCAGGTCATCAAGATCCTATCAGAGCAATGTGCAGCTTTTCGGGTTACTTGGAATACAAGGGGCAGCCCATACCCAGGCTAAAACAAAGACTTAAGCCATTAAGGGGTGATGGTGGGAACATGAAGGTCAGCTTGGAGCCCTTGGCAGCTCAGAGGAGATGAGAAAGGACAGTGAGAAAATCCTAATGACTTGCAGAGGTGGGGCAGGAAGAGCACTAAATGGTGCTTCCAAACCCTCCCCAGCCCAAGCAGCCACCAGCAGATAGAAGGAGGAGGACCTCATAGCAGGCAAGCCTTGTGCTCTGGGCCACTGCAAGGGCCCCTGGCCATGCCAACTGGGTGCAAGAGTCTTGGTGCCCAGCCGGTGGCCAGAGCACTTAAGTACGTCCATGTTAGTGCTCATATGTGGGTGAGGAGTACCAGTGAAACCAGTTTTGAAGATCACCTCCCCTTCCTATGAGGCCTTCCTACTCTGTTGCAACCTTACTTCCACAGGCGAGAAGAAACACAGCACAGCACTGCTGGAAGGGAGCTCCAGGGTGAGGAAAGAAACTGTTGGAGAGTAGAGGAGATGAAGGGAGTTTAGGGAGAAGATAACAGTAGTGCTTCAGTGAAGAAAGAGCAGAAGCCAGAAAGAATGAATGATGGTCAGTCAAGAGGAAAGCCACAGTCGAGGCAATGTGAGTCTATGAAAGTTAGAGGGAAAGAGAAGTATGAGGGTTCTGGGATGACAGGAAGGTTCACAGAAGTGACAGGAAAATGTCCTTAAGACGAAGTTTAAACAAGATGTTTCAGGAAGCAGGGAGCTGCAAAAAAGACTTAAAGGGTACTGAAGGGATATGCATGCACGCAGCAGCTATTGTGGCAAGAGAGTTGCGTTAGCATTTGTGTCCTAAATACAATGCTGTCATATTCAAGAACAGATGGACACACAGGAGGTATCTGAGGCAACTTTGTGCAAGAAGCACAAAGGAGCTTTGTGCAAAGGATTTCTGCTGGAAGGGAGCATTAATATCAGTGGGATGTGGCAAGGATGACAGAATTGTAGAAGAGCTTAGTCTGGGACCTCTGCAGGTCATCTAGTCCAATCTCCTGCTCAGAGCCGAGAAATAATACATAGGAGATGAAAAATTCCCTTGTGTCTTCACAGATATGAGGTTAAGCCATAACTATAGGCCATAACTAAGTATCCAAAGTCAAACCTTCCCTCGGCTTCCCATGGCTAATGTCCCCCTCTGGAAGCAATGCTCACCTTACAGGTTACTGGAACGCTACTCTGTTTTCTCTGTATTCTTTGCTGTGGTTTTTTGAATACGAAAAGCAGACACAGATGATGATCAGCCTGTACCTTGTTCTAAACACACATGCACACCTGCTGCATGGTTGATGCGAGCACCAAACAAAGATATGAACACATTTCTCATACAGACCGGGCCGGTGGTTACCCAGTGAGCAGTACCTTTCAGAGAGCCATCCTAGCAACTCCCCCGCAGCCCAGAGTCCCGGCTGACAGCACACACTGATGCAATTGTTCTCCTCCTGCCAACACCAAGACTTTGCAGCTAATCAAAGAGAGAATTTGGAACAGGAGACCACATTAAATTTTATCCAACAAAAGGGAATTTTATAAATGAGCAATGTCACCCAGGACATCTCTTATGCTTAAAGATGTCATCTCGGAACAAGAGTAGGTCGCACTTAGTGAAGCCACGTAGCTCTGGGAACAAAACCTCCCTTCCTGCAATTGGCAGCATGATTCTCCTGAAGCTGCTAATTTCTGCAGTGTAGATTCTTGCTAGTCTTGGCTTTAGAGCACTATGCAGAATTTATTATTATTTTCTTGAATAGTAAAGGCTCACCCTAAGCACTCTCTGGTGCACAAGTATTCACAAAAGCCCCGCTGACGCTCTTGTAGCCATTTGACTCAAGATGTTTTCCTAATCAAATTCCTACTCCTAACATGCCAGACCAGATATTCTTTCATAACCCCTGGCAATGCTAATGGACTCTGGGCTAGCTGGATTAGACGTCTTATCTCAGGACCAGCAATGAACCTGAGCCTACCAGGTAACCTAAGCACATCCTCTCCAAGTGTCCCCATTTGCAAAGCATTATAGATCTGCAATTCACCTGTTTAGGTATATATGCAACAGGCAAAGCATAACTGGAAACACAGGATTTATTAGGGTTCTGAAAAATCACTTTTTTTTACTCCTTAGCTAGAGCAAAGACACCACAGATCTGAGAAAAACATTCAATATTTTCTAGCATTTCCCAGTTCACTATTGTTACCACTGTAGTGTTCTTTAGGCTTCAGTTCAGAGTTGTGAAGCTCACCCCAAGGTCTCCTCCTACAACTTACATGTCTTCTCTTGCATTACAGATGATCTAGTATGATCCTCCCCAACCCTTTCATCTCTTCTTCCTCAAAGAGAAAAAGTCTTCTCTCTTAAAACTTCCTGTTTCCTCTGTCAGGTGTGTCCTGACACCTGAACATCTTTGTCAGATGCTCCTCAGATGATTTTGTTTGATGACCAGTCTCCTGGGGACCAGAAGCAGAAGATCAGTTTGCCTGTGGCAGTAACCATCTGCCTGCCTATTGCATTAAAACAATTAATCAAACTTTAATGAACTTTTCATATTAGAACACAGGAATTTCTCCCATCGTCTTTTGTGGTTCAAAAGGAAAGAAAAACACAACAGGTGTGACAGCCATACGATCTGAACACCTAACAAATGCAATCCACAACAGGACATAAACATCAAATCATCTTCCCAAATCATCACCAAAACAGCTTACATTTGTGACCTGCTTTTTATCCCAAAAGATGGATTCTTCTGCAATCAGTCAAGTGCTATTAAATATGGCCACAGCTATAGCAGCATGCAGACTACGTGGATATGGTGGTTGAGACCAGGGGTAAAGAGGACTACTGCAGATCAATGGGTCCAATTATAAGGTCCATAGGCCCTTTTAAGACCTTGCAGAAGTTGCTTCCAGTCAGTAGAAAACTATCAACTAATAACTCCTCAACATCAGAAACTCTGCTTGCAGATGTTAGAAGGATCCAAAAATTCCACCCTCTGTCCCCAACAAGAGTCAGTCTCCACGCTCCAAGTGCTTGCTTTATACTTTTTAACTGTAATGGCATTTGCGTACAAGTAACTCTAAAACTGTAAAGTGTAGCAAGAAAAGAGAATAAACTTTAGAGATAGCAATCAGGGGGAAGGGAAAATATACCTGTGGTACTGTTCCCAGCAGATTAATTTATTTTCACCTTCCTAAAGCAGATATACCTTTTTGTGCAAGCCAGCTCAGAACTTGCTTCAGGAAAACTCTGGTAGCAGAATGTGAACATTTGTGAACTTAGGAAGAGGCTGATAATATGAAACAGCTTAGAAGCTATACATTTATAATTGAAACAGCAGGGCACATCAGTTCAGCATGATAATTAGAATTTGCCAGATGTTAATGGGTTGCCATGCAAAGAAACAAAAATATCTACCTTCCATACACTACATGATCCTTAATAACCACAGCAGCTACATCATTGTTTTCTGTCTTATAATCCTCAGCCACAGGAAAGAAAAACAAACAGCCTCAGTAATATCTTCATGAACACAGCCCCTTCGTCTAGAAGGGCAGTACTCATCCACAATTAGGACAAGAAAGTTAAGACAAATAACCACCCACTCGCATACACCTACAGTGCTTACCTGCAGACTTCTCCTGCCTCTCAGAACATTGTATTCCCCAAACCAAGTCGTTGTGGAAGAGTAACACAGACAACTAAATTCATTGATTCTGGACAGAATTTCACTTATATTGTGACCCTCTGCAAGTAAAATGAACAAGCTAAATTCTGTAATATTACAATCAACATAAGCAGGTTAGGACTGTAAGCGAGCAGGTGAACATGGATTGCTCCTCACTGCAGGGTGATCAGTGAGAATGGTCCCACACACGAAATCTGGATCTGTGACTAATTTTCTTTCTGAATGGGGGAGCAAAGAAAGTTATTGCATGATGCAGACATCAGCCTTTCTTTTCACAAAAGCCATTGTTTTCATGGAAATCTTGATTCAAAGCATCTTGAAATGAAAATCCTTCTCTGTATTTTAGTATGTTTTGAATCCGGCTCATATGGAGCATATCAGAGAGGCATTTAAAAATCTGTCATTCTAACAAGGAATGATGACCTTCGGCTTATTTTCTGGAATGCCTCTTCTATATACTTCATTGCCTACATTTTCAATTTATGTACTTGCACCAAGCAGTGAATTACATGATTAGCAATGTCACTACCAACCCTCCCCCGATCTCCAGTATCAATAACATGATATAAAAAGTCAGAACTTTGTGTTAAAGATGATCTACATGCACAAATTTTACTTAACTCTTTTAATAAAACCATTTTGTTAAAAAAAAAAAAAAAACAACCAACAAACTCAGTAATGATTGGAATTTTACATAGAAAATTCAGAAATTACAAAAGATGGCATTATATAATAAATATAACCTAAATATATGAGAAGAGTTGGAGAAGTTTGGTAGTAAGGTCTACAGAAAACCTATGCAGAAAAGAGATCAGCTGCTCCCGAGTTAGTTGTGCCTCTGTTGAGGTTCTTCTGAGGTAACATGATTGTAGGGTATTTTCTTTCTACCTGAGGCTTTGTGCTAGGTAAGTCTCTTCTATCCATTTCGTGATACTGATGTTACATATGCATTTTCCTGACACAGTTAAAAGGCTCTCTGGATGCTTGAGAAAGAAAATAACTGAAGCTTAAAAGAAGTACTCCAAACTAAAAGCAGTGTACTCTGAACAGCCTACAGGTAATAAAATATTTGCTACGCTGGCTAGCCAGAGATGCACATCTAGTAGCTGCCCCAAATGCCAGTACTGCCACATAAAAGCTTGTTGCCTTCTCAGCCAACTCATTCTGCAATAAATAATAATGCTCCCTTGTGAAAAGTATAATTTCTGATCTATAATGGTATGTCAAGTAAGTCTTAAAAATTAAGAGAGCGATGGCAAGAGAAAAGACAGCAAAAAAGAGAGCACAAAGGGCATATGAGTGTGCGTGAGCGAAGGGTGTGCGTGAGCGTAAACCTTTGTAAGACCTTCCTTTCCTACAGCATCCCTACCAGCACTACGCTAAGGAGCCTCTGGGACCCTGAGCCACAGCTGCACAAGTCAGGTGGTGCCATGTGGCAACAGGGATCGTAGCTCTGGAGCCCAGTAAGGCGCATGAGCATCTTCTCCAACTGAAGTGACCAGCCAGCAGCTAACTCATCTACCAGCAAAGTCCCTCAGGACAACTTCCCTGTCTTACTGCTAAAACAGTCACTGCCACATCTCCAAGGTCCGTATTTGGATATTACTTTTTAAAAGAAATTTCCTGCATATAGGTTAGGCTGTTCTGAGTGCATCTTTCCTCTATACTTATACCCATTTAAGTAAATTATTCCTTCATAAGGCTTTATAATACATCTGAAATGTTTCAAATCTGCATCTAATAAATATCACACGAAAATATTTTTTCTGTATTTACACATGAAAAATATAAAATATGATCATTGTAAGATTACTTCTTCAATTTCATCTTCTAAAGAACCAAGGGTTTTAACTCCTGGCTTGCTTGTAGTGTGTGGCAGACGATGTCTGTTTAGGTTTCTTCCTTCCCTGAAAAGATCATTGTCTTCTTTTACTTTGACTTTATTGTTTTTATCGACAAGAAGAGCATTACTAGACTCCCAATCTATGTCAAAAGGTGTCGTATCCCTACTTTTAGAAAGGAGAATGGTACTGGCACTGCTTCCAAAGAGTTGTTCCATTAAATTGGACTTCTTTTCTTTCTTACTATTGAAATCTGCATTTTCCTTGATGTTTTCTTCTAAGTACACACTTTTTTGATTAAGCCAATTTGGTCTCCCTGATCCTTTTCCAAAAGAAGGTATATAACTGCCAAAGGTTAACTCTCCACTTAAATCTACAGTCCTTAGATTTCTCTGCTTCTGCCCTTGTACTCTTGTGGCATCATCCTGGCTGTCATCTTGGGCAAATCCATTAGTAATCTTCCCTGGAATTTCAAAGAATTGATCAGTTTTCTCTTTTATCTCCAGGGAATCAGATTTTCTTCTTGTATTTATGAGTGGTGTATGGGAAGCAAGTTTCATGTTCATTACATTTTGAGTTTCTCTATCAATTTCATGCATTTTAGCAAGCAGCAGCTCTCTTTTTCGTCGCTCTTCCAGCATTTCAGTATTTTCTCTCTCTATTTCAGGTTTGTGCGTTTCTGTCTCCATCTTCGTTTTATCTTCTTTATCCAATAAAAAGCTGCTTTCTTTTTTCATTTTGTCATATTCTTCCTTTTCCCACTCTGCAGGAAATGTTTAAACATCATTTAAAATGTTTTAGTCTTACAGTGCCTTTATAAGAATATTTTGAAAATTACGCAAGCGAAAGCCACTGCGTTTTTAATATGCTCTTCTATGCATAGTGTGGTTTTCCTATTGTAAAAATAAATTCTTCAAAAATTACAAGTAAATTCACACTAGTTTCTCTGCTAAGATATAAAGGTATACTGTCATTTTTATAAAGGGATTAGGACATTATTCATGTTTTAGAACTTCAGAGGAATTTCATTTATGTCAATTGCCTTCTTATTTGCTGGGTTTGAATGAAAATGAATACAGCATCACTGATTTTAATAGTTATGACTTGCACAGTACTTTATTTTTCTTTGTCAGCATCACTGACACCGGGACATATGTTTTTTTTTCCATAAAGGGAACAATTGCTGTGAAGCTATCAGGAGACATAGTCATAGGAACTCATTACTTGTTTCAAGTTGTGACTGATTTAAAATATACTACATATGCTGCATACAGACACCTTCACACAAACGTATTGTGCGTCACCACGTGAACTCAATGAGAGTGCCTGTGCTAATACCAAATGTCAATCTGCATAGCTATAAAGGGACACGAAAGGTGCAAAACAGTAATTAGCTACTAACACGTGCAAATACTTATGTGTACAAGAAAAAGGAAGTGTCTAAGTATTTTTCTCTTTAAAATATTTTTCTATCAAGACACCACAGACACGTTAGGTCAAAAGTTGAATACAACCACTTGGCTCTTTCAAAACATTGGCATTTCCCTTTGAACTCTTAATTTAAACTGCTGATTGATGTTTTCACAAAGTTCCATGTTACCTACTGTACTTCAGATCAAGCTTACAGAAATAACTGCAACGGTTCAATTTATATATATATTTTTTCCAACAGCATATCATTATACCAAGTACAGTAGCTACCTTTCTGTACATAAAATGGGGAAAATATCAGCTTATACATTAAGATGGGAAATGTGGTCAGAATCATCTTACTTAGAGACATAACAGAGCAAATTTGCTTCTGAAAGCAGCTATTGTTTTTTAGAATTCTTCGTTTTCATCCATAGTAATAGTTTCTGTTAATTACTTAAAATCCCTGAGAGTATTTTAACATGACAGGATGCAGCCCATCAAAAATACTTCAAAATATTAAGAGACTTATGAATGTAAGTCACTAGCATGTTTTGAAAATCAAATGAATAAAAAAGCAATATTAAAATGTAATGAGAGAAATTAACATTTCTTAAATAGCCACAACAAACAATTAAGATAACCACAAATGAGAAGAGAAATTACAACTTCAAATGATACAAGTGAAACAGATACATACTGAAAAAAAAAAAAGGCCATATTAAGGAAAGCAGATTTGTTCTACAATAGTAAAAATCTACTGCCTACCTTAATAACATCTAGCAAGTCAGCAGATAAATGCTGATGTTATCTATATGTCAACCTTGTTTTGTAAAGCCAAATCTACCAGTCTTTAATATTTTTATGCAGCAGCAAAAAATGCTGTCCACTACTTAATCACATCTGTGTACAGGATACAAATTACTCTGTATTCTGTATTCTTTTTGATTCTCTTTGCATAATATAACTGAAAATAGTTTTCCACTGTAGTGATCTCTGCAAAATCATTTCACTCTTCTCACAAAATAATAATAAAAAAAAAACAACCTAGCAGCCTCACTTGATTAGTGAGTATTCTACGTTGCATTTTCCAGCTTTCAGCTGCCCATTTTCTTACCGTCACGTAGTTTTTGAAACCTCTCCTCTAAAGTCTGTATTTCCTGAGCACGTTTCAGTTTCTCTTCCCTTTCTCTGTCTTGGTCTTGTCTTAGGAGGTCTGCTTGCTCTTTCCATTCATTGTCTTGAGGCTCTTTTTCCTGAAATAAATTGATACAAAAACTGATGGGGAAAAATAATCAAAGAAACAAACAACAAAAAAAATATCATATGAACTTCTATTTCATTCTGAAATTACATTCTTGCTGTTAAACATAAAAATGAGCAAGTCATCTAAGCCAAACCAACTTTGACAATCCAGGAGTTTGGCCCCAAAATCTCATCACCTCTAACATAGTTTTATGTACCTCAGACAAAACAAATAGATAATCAATTCTATTCTGTATTACACGTTAGGAACACTGCAGCTCTGATGTCATAAACCAAAATTGTCACTGTGTTAGGGTGGTTCTCTTTAGAAGTCAGCAACTGCCTTTTCAAAGACTTTCATAGAAGGCAGATCCCATCCTCTTTTTGTTTTAACAAGCAAGCAATTAGTTACCACAATCTGATCTTTTTACTGAAGTGAGTGGGTTGTAGATTCGGAGAGCTTCACAGTGGTAATTAGAGTTATGGAGTATCAAGTAAACAGTGAAAGAGAAAGGTTCATTCTTGGGTGAAAAATCAGCTAGTAAGTATATATACATTTAAAAGGAAAGAAGCTGCAGAGAAGATATTAATGTCAGCATAAAAATCACTAACAGAAAATCAGTGGCAATGAAGTAAAGAGAAAGCCAGCCTAATCCAACATGTGGATGCTAACTTTGTAGCTTGTGCTTATTTCTCTAAAAAGTATATTTTACTGCATATAGAAGTTTCTTTTCCTCTAAAATAATTGAAACAGTTACTACTTTATGAACAAAGAAAACAGAACTAGCAGCCAAAACAACTTCAAGTATTTTCCCTTTATGTACATGGCTATTATTATTATTTTTAAAAACAAATTTCACAAAGAGATGGTGGACAAGTATTTAACATGCTTGACTTAGAAAACTGATGAAGGCACAGACTACCCAAATTTAATTTACATTACTTAAAGCAATAGTTGGATTCTACCAGCTCAACTTGTACTAACTGTGCCATTACGTAACTTACACACTGAAGTGCTGGAAGAATGCACACGTTAAACTACATCCATATTTACAGAAGGGATTCTGGAAGAGAGAACATATGGATCAAGCTCTCGGCCATGAAAAAACTTCAGTCCTATCAGGAAGCCAGTCAAGACCGTAATCAGAGCATTATTTCTTACAAATAGTCCTAGACTTACATAAGAAAAAAGTCATAAAATTTGTACCAGAATCTGTCTAATCCTACCTTACAAAGCTCTTTGATTTTAGCCTGAGGTCACAGAAGTATCAGAAATGTTTCTAATGGTGCTATTTTATAACAAAAAAGGAAACAGAAAAAAAGCAACAATAACAAAAAAAATCCAACCACACTAACAAAGCTGGAGAACCGACAGAAGAAATACCAACTCTCTGACAATAAGAGGAAGCATTAGATTTATGGATTGTGAAATAAATTTGGAAAGTAAAAGAAACCATAACTCAGACCAAAACAAAATGAGAAACAAGGCAGCCAGCACTGATACAACAGATTCCTCAAATAGGCATTAGAAATAAAGAAAAAGAGAAAAACAAAATGAAGTCTTAAAAACCGCAAAGAAATGGCAGTGGCAGAAAAGGAAAGATTGAACTAGTGGTTATCAGTAAGACATAGAATATGGTGAACTGTCACAAAAATGGCACATGATATTTCTGGAAGGGCAGAGTTTCTCTTAAAGATCAGAATGTTTTCCAAATTATAAAAAATGTATATTTATATATTTTTATATATTTATATATAAAATACAAGCTGTGCATTAAATATTCAGTCTGATAGGTGAGTTATTTGGAGAAAGTCTCTCTCTCTCTCTTTGTTTTTTTTTTTTTAAATGTAACTCACTATTCTGGGAAGAATCCTTTCTTTCTTGTTTACTGTGTCACCACAAACAAGTTCTGATTCTGGAGGATATTCTACTGGTGAGAAGTATCCACTGGTCTGTACTCCTTTTGTGAACTGTGCTCCTTTTTTAATATTTTGGTTGTTGACTGTAGAAAATACAAACAAATCAAGTCACATTTTCACATGAAAATATCCCACTATATATCTATCCCTCATTTTTAAGTATTTGGAAGCATGGAAGTGGAAAGTGTTGACAAGTTTCCTGTAACTGCTTTCAGTATCTGTAAATGCTAAGTAAAAAAGTTACATGTAGAAACTTACATTGAAACTAATCCACAAATAGAAAAAAAAAAAAAAAAGGAATTTATAAAATCATTACATTATACTGAATATATATATTTTTAAATTTTCCATAAAATATCTCAATCATCTTGTCACAGAAGGTACATTCAGAGAAGCAAACTCATTAAGTTAAAATTTACTTGTATCTTTAAAACACAAACTTATCTCTGTTAAATGACAATATTAAAGCCTGAACCTAAAATGGAGTAATAGCAGAATATCTTTACTGAAATGAGCAATAGATAAACCGAAATGCTGGCATTAAATATTTAAAACAGTCCCAGAAATTCCTGCTTCTTTTGACAAGTAGATTCTACTGATCCATTGAATATTGTCTGAGTGCACACATACATATATAAACACATCTTTATGCTGGTAGCATAAGGCTTGAGGCTGCCTTGTCACACCAGAAGAAATGACTGCATTGATGCTTTTAGAAGATTATGTTCTGGGACATATGTACTCTGAAGAAAAAAGTATTGCAACTGATCTGACAGAAGATAAATATGAATTGGTGAAAAAATAAATAAAAAACATCCCTGAAATGTAGCAGTGAAGTTTCATATTTTTAAAGCCTCTGTAATTTATTGTCATGTAGACATTATCTATGATCTACTAGAAAATTTACTAAATGATCTCCCTCTCCTCCTTCAACCAGGAAGGTCTGATATGAAAGGAATTAAGAATACTTTGATGAAGTTCTAGGTTCTAGTTCTGCTGCAGTTACAGAAAAGTCATACTGTGCCCTTCTTTGTAATAACTGCTGTGTTGAAAGCAATGCAAAAAAGTAAGCCTTCCTGGACAAGGAGTGGTAGGGTCAAACACTGAATGGCATGCATGATATAACCTAGTAGAGTCTAACCTAGAAGTGGCAGTACTAATTTTTCTGCCTTCGTTGCTTTATATATTACCTTTCTTTCTTTGTATAATATCCATGTCTTTTCTTGGTGACAGCTTCAACATACGATTAGCATATATATTTTTTGCTTCAAGTTGTCTTTCTTTTTCCTGCGAGTCAAAGAGATGTAGCAGTAGGAGTTACTAATGTTTCATTTAAATCACCATAATTCATTTCATTACCAACGCTGTAAATTAAATTAAAAATACATGTTGTAAATATAAATTAAGGGCATCAATAGTTTTGTCCAATGTTTTGAAGAGAACAATCACATTCTTAACTTTTCTTATCAGTAAAAAAAGCAGATAGAACTCCTCCCCTCTCCCAAAACTCATTAGCAAAATACTCTGGAAAAAAATATCGCAACTCTGCAGCAAAAACAAAACTAAATGCCAGTATTTCCATAACCTTGAATAAGACTGGTGATGTATTTATGGATCACACCAGTAAATTTTCAGTATTGTGAAGAGTTAAACATTTCAATGATAGCAATGTTACTTGTCACAGGGTGTGTTAGTACCATGGAATAGGGGCCCACTGCGTCATAGGGTAGAAGCATATTCTTTCATAATATTTATTGAATAAAATACAGAAATGAATAGCAAGTTATCAGAAATCACCCGATAATGAAAATATTTCCAAAATATCAAACTCTCCACTTACAAATTGTGTGTAAAACATTCACTCTAAACAAGTAAGTTTTTGAACTGCTAATGCTACTGCTATACGCTTGACAACTAGTAACATGGTAAACTGATACATCTTCATTATATACAAATGTTTGAAACTTGGGGTTTCAAAGAAATTCTAAGTACTTTGGTTCAAGTCTGATTTGATATTTTCTTTATCAAATTGACCAGGTAGAACACAATATTTTGAGAATCACAGTCCTTACAGCAAAATTTAGAATTTGGACAACCACATAGGAGGGCAGAGGAGGCAAAAATACCTTTGCAAAAATTTAGCAACACATGTGAATGTCACAAGTACATCCAATTAATCTTTACACAAACCTACCACAATGCAAGTACATTACTAACATAAATTGCTGTATATACCTGCAGATCTGATTTTAAAAATTAAGCCTTCAACACCTAGTTTTCCAATAAATCTCATGGTTTAATAGCAATTCTTGGCTATGTGCTTGATCTTGCTTTTCATAGCTAGTGCTAACAATAATGATTAACGTGGAAACATTCCTGCTCATAAACATACTGTAGGGTCAGAGCACAGAACATTCTAATTTGAAGCAGGAAAAGAACTCACATGTGATATAATCAAGTACACATCAGAAAGTGCAATCACTGGTAAACTATTCAAACTTGATTACAGATACTTCCAAAGATAAAATGCCACAACACAGATATCAACTAGCATTGCTTCACACTTTACCTTCAGCTTCTGACTTAGTTGATTAAGCTCTTCTTGAAGAACTCTGTTTTCTTCTTGAGCTTCATGCACCTTTTTTTTCTTTGACTGTAACTCTCGTTGAAAACTGCTAACACTTAATTCAAGATTTTTTTCCAGATCCTTCAATTAAAACAACAAAATAATACTTTTTATTAAGCAGAAATACTTTTTTTCTCCTTTTTTTTTTTTAATGGACAAGGTACTTAAAAAAAAAATTACAGAAAATGAGCATCTTGGATTCAGCGATCAGCTCCACTATTACCTTAACACTACATACATTTAAACCCTAACCCTAACTTTGAGAGGGCAAACAGAACACCTGCAGGTGCTGCAGCTCATCCTTTTGGAGTAGTGCGGAGCGATTTGAGGACATAATGGGATACACCAGTCATTTCCCCAAGGCTCTTGGCACAGGCATAGAGTGCACCTCTGGAACTCAGAGAAGTCTTGCCCTCATGGTTTAGAAACAGGACACCTCCCTAAAAGTGCAGGATTAGAAGGAAGAAGACAAGAAATAATTTTAACCTTATTCTACTAGAAACAAATTTGTGATCCACTTAGATACTCTCACTTGCTGTAGCTGTTTTAAGTGAACTTCTAATGATGAGAGAAGTAAAAAAGAAAAGACCCATGCTTCTAGGGCATGATTCATTTTAATATTATACACTACTACAAATGCTGAAATACCTGATCATAAAACTACAGATGCCAGATGGTGACACTACAGGGTGAGGTGATTTGAGTAACAGCATTTTCTATCTTGGTATTTTGGGGTTTATTTCATGAAAGCTTAGTTTCCATTTAAATCCTTTGGATTTCCAGTATCTATTATCTCTGTGATGGAATTTAGGTTTAAGTACTAATATATACACCAAACTTTAACATCATTTTAATGACCAACCTAATTTCAGTTAAAAATGGTATTGCATACAACTAGTTTAATACTGCTAACAATTATTTTTAAATAAGACGAGTTTTTAAGACATATTTGTAAATATTTTTGCTGAATAAAATTAAAATATATTGCATAAGATTCTTAAAATGGATACCCACAAAATGTGCTACAGCAATTTTTTTCATACCAAAATGATCTTTAATTTTCTTCAGCTCAGCTCTCAGATGTGCAGAATAGGGGACAATCAAACATACATGAATGTAGTTCACAAGATTGAAGAAGAATTTTTTTTTCTTTAAGAATTTTAGCACATTATTCCCTGAATAACCAGTAAATTTTTACTAAATGCTTCCCCTTCAAGAGGATAAATTAGACTGCATAAAGTTACATTATAGCTGCATGCATTTCTGAAACATTATTACCAGTTATAAAAGCACTTAAAAGCACAAGCCCACTGTGTATACATTGACAAGTAACACTTAATTTGTAAAGAGCATTTTCAATGCACGACTACCGAGTATATAACTATATAATCACCTTGGAAATAATTTACTTGATTCTATTTACGTGTAAAAAAGAATTATTTTCTATTTGCTCCCCCCCAGTGGAAAAAATAAAAACCAACCAAACAATACATGAAGTTCATTCTGGTAAGAAATAATTGAACTAGAATTTCTTACAAAAAGAAGGTCATCTCACCTTGATTCTTTTTTCACTGTCCTCTAGTCTGCTCTCTGCATAGGCTAGTTTCTTTGCCAGCTCATCTCTTTCGGCAAGGTGTTTATCTGCAGACAGCTTTTTCAGTTTCTGCAAGACAGTTTTTGTTCTGTACAGTTCATCTTCTGAATCTTTCAGCCTTCTCTCAGTGGCACGTTCTCTCTCTTGAGATTTTCGTAGGCGCTCCCTTAATATTCTAATCTCATTGTTGTGCCGAGAGAGGAGCTGAGAGATTTCGTTTTCTGTATCTTCAAACTTATTCAAGGCTTTCTCCTGCCTGTGCTGAAGCCTCTTCAGCGCCCTGTTTTCCTTCTGCAGCTCATCTAGTTTGATGTGGAGTTCAGTCAGTTCATTTCGGAGCTCATTGATTTTCAGCAGCCTAGCAGAAAGAACTCTTTTTGTAACAAGATCTATATCTTTTCCAGGAGAATCCCTAGTGAGGCTCTGAGAACGGAAACCCCACCGTGTCCCTCTTTTGCTTGGTGCATATTTGGAACCCAATTTCTTTGTGGCTAAGAAAGGAAAAACAAAAAGCATGTTTATTATAAGACAATGCAATTTGTTCATTCAGACATTATTCTTGGAATAAAGCTCTGCCTGAAACAATTTTACAATACTTAGCAGAGATTACAGCTTTCAAACCAGAAAATAGAAAGCATGTGACAGGCTTATGATTCTTTTCATAGATAAAAAAATGGAGATTTGTGTTTGTGATCTACTGCAAGAGATAATATTTGCAGCTATCAATACAGAAGCATTGTAAAGTAATCATCTGCAAATTCTATCAGAAATAACAGACATGTTTTATTAATATTTGATGATGTTTATTAGTATGTGTAAGATAGAAATACTGTACTCTTATGCATACAATATTATCAAATGCTTTTGAAATGGCAACAATTAGCTGAGTGTTAGCTAGTTATGTATTATGCAAGACGTCATTCTCTCAGACAAATGAAACAGTGTTTTTAAATCCAGCTGCCATGCTTACAGACAAAACAGCAATTTTAAAGGCTCAATGCAAAAAGCCTCCAAAGCAAAATTATAAATCCCACAAAAATTTAGTTGTCCCTTGAATCATTTATTCCTGTATCACAAGTTATTTTCCACAGAGTATCCTTGATTACTAGTGTACATCACTCACATTTCTATTTGATGTTATTTTATTATCATCCCCACAGATAAAACTAAACATTGTTTCTATCTTATTTGCCTAAAACTAAACATTGTTTCTATCTTATTTGCCTGTCAAACTACGCTCAAAGAATAAAGCACATAATACACCAAAGATATATCTTAAAACAACTGAATATACAGCAAGTGGATATTAATTAAGGTATACCAGTGTTCAAAAGACATATACTGAGCACCAGCTTATGTATCATACAAGTTTGAAAGCTGGTAGACAGCAATAATGCAGTTACCCATAAATTGAGTGTGTGTGACAGCAAATTCTTCCATCCCTTTGATGCTCACCATACTTCCAACCTACTGAGAATATTTTACAGCAAAAATAATAGCTTTAAAATATTATCTTAAAGTTTCCTCTAAATATTTTGCATGTATATTCATTCATTTCCTGCTCAACGCTCACTTTTTCCACAGCTTGGACAAACAGGAAAAGAAAACTTCTTTTCCCCCCTACATGAAGAACACCTATGTAACATTCAGGTGTGAAAAGATTAACTAATACAGGTACTGCCGGAATGATGTCACTCCTATCACCAATTAAGCAAGTTCCCACAAACCTCACAAGCTAGACTTCCAACCCCTCCAAGAACTTCTCCGCTTTTAGGGCAGAACAGAAAATTCCAATACCAAGTTTGCACTTTTGACTGTATAGTTAAATTATTTCCAGAAAAAACACTACCTTCACCATGCCTTCATGTAATAATTATATTCAGTTTTAGTTACATCAAAGAACTAGTCATTTCTTTGCCCCCTCCAAGCTAAATAGCACAGTGGAACTGCAGTTTTTGTTTCCCAGACACCTGACTCATGACTGCTACAGAGAAGATGCCACTTCTGAACATAGAGATGTTTGGCAAAACACCAGTTGCACCAGGACCAAGGATCTGACGAGATACTCTCCCTGGGCAACTTCAGGTCAGATCTTCTGCTACACTCGACATCATAACGTTAGCCAAATGGCTCATACAGTATCAAGCACTTACAAAGGAAACAGCATTTGCTTGAGATAGGCAAGATATGCTCTTGCTTCACCAGAGAATATGTGCGACTATTTAGAACAAGCTGTTGAAATGTGGCAGAGAGGTGCCACAGCCCTACTATAGCCCAAGACCTGTATAACCATCCTTTCCCTTTTTGTAGGGATGTTCACTTTCCCCACAATCTCAACCAACAAAGCTTTTGTATGCAAGGTGTGTGTGAGGGAGCTCAGTGGAACTATTTCATCTCAGATTGGAAACATTTTATCTTCAGGGAATGCCTATAAAAAACTCTTTTGAATTTCTACTCCACGTCCTAAACTTCACCAAACACATTTTCTCTCTCTTGCCACATTGGTGGTTGTTTTTTGGTTTGTTTTGAATGTTTTGACTTTATTGCACTGTAAAGCTTACTCAAGTAGCCTTCCACAACAGGGAGATCTTTAGGGTCTGTTGTCAGAGACATTACAACAATCGTCTCTCTTTTACAGACTGCATAGTACGGGCTTGCCTTGAGCCTTTTTGTCAAAGACTCAAAGAGAACATCAGCATGATTCAACAAAAGGCTAGTTTAAAAGCTGTGCTTGCTCGTTAAGAGAAATACGAGTAATTCTGAAAACCACTAAAAATCTTCCTTTTGCAGGAATAGGTTAGTTTCATTTTTCATGGAGCAGTTATGGTTTACTTGCCATCTGTAGTACAATGCACACAAACCTTATTTCTACATTCTTACAATGGTTAATTTCCCACTTTTATTTCAACTTTCAAACATAATTAACTCTTTGGAGCAGTTACAAAGGAACATTTTCTGCTATCTACATACCTTGGTAGTGCACAAGACTGTTTGAAACTTGTGTTTTTTGATCTCTCTTTTCTTGGCTTGTAGACAAATAGCTTAGTGTAGGTGACTGACCAGATGAGTGTGATGCATTATCTTCATCTGAATAATAGGAGTCACTATTCCTATCCCCATCCGATTTTCTGTCTTGTTCAGAATCTGGGCTTCTTACTCTTTCTCCCATTTTTTTTTTTTCCTCTCAAAGACTGTTCATTTTGACACAAAGGACCTCTTAGTAGTCACAATGGCAGCAGCTGGATTATTTCCTTGTGTTTATCATCTTCATTTCCAAAGCATGAGATCTTTGTAGTTCAGTTCAGCAAGCAGTAGTTATCATTCAGAATGCATTTTTCTGTAACAACTGAGAGAGAGAAAAAAAGTGAGAATGGTTTTGCTGTTAAGAAAGGTAAAAGAACTGTAAAATTATTCAGAATTCCTATAACCTTACGCCACGTACTTTGCTATATTAGCTTTATTACTTATATTAAACGGGACAGACATCACTCTAGGAATGGAGCTAGCACTATACTCAGTAGTTTGAAGCACTTCAGCACCCAAAGAATCAGAAAATTACCACAGCTACATTTAGAATAAAAAATGACTCCCAGGTTAGAGAGAGGAAAAGAAGTATTTGGAAAACAAGACAGAAGACAAGTGAGAGCCTGAAGTTATTCAGGAAACTAATTTAAACATACTGAAAAACTTTTTAACCCAATGAATTAACAATTTATTCCTATGACTGGAATTGAGACAGTATTTGTAGAATTCGACTAGACCTTCCATATCTCAGTTTCTGACACTCCGATGATGCTAAATAATGTGCTTGAAAAATCAGTTGTCCCATTTGCTTGGAGCATATTCTAGCCCTAACCACTGCTGAGCCCCTACCTGTGTTGGTGTGGTCTTTGCCTTGGGAAGTACTCTTGTATCCTACAACATCTGGTGCTTCATGCCTTCAAGACCTGGTAGATGCACATGTCTGTGTCATGTGCATTGCACAAAAATGCAAATTTAGCCTTTTAAAAAAAATATTATTTTTTAAATTTGTAAGTATCTGATGAGGGAGACCACACTGCTGGTATATGGCAAACATTACTGCAGCAGGTGTAAAAAGAGAATGGCTACTCCTGCAGATTGTCTTTTGATGTAAACTGAAAAATCCTCCGATCTCAAGGTAAAAATCACCTCATTTTGCAATTTTTTGAGACACTTGGTGAGAACATCATGGAGCAAATATATCCAATTTTTTCCTTACCCTTCTCAGTCAAAAGAATTTTCTTGTGAGCATATGAAGTATTTCACTGACTACGCTCAGCCTCCTATGTCTTCTGTCTCTCTCACCACAGTTGTCAAGCTTATTTCTCAGCCTATCCCCCTCCTACCCAGCTTCAAGACACCAGGCCTCTAATGGGTGAATAAATAGGACTCACACCAGGGCCCATCAGTTCTGCCTGTTGAATGACACAAACTCCTAGCCCATTTCTAAACGGTTAAGTAAACTACACACAAAAAAGAATGAGCTGCTTTCAGTCAAAACTCTTCTACACTGCAGGGCATATGACATACCTGTAAACAAGCTGTAAATATTTCACTATATTAGGTCACTTTGCTTTCCCAATAAAATAAACTTCGCATGCTCTTTTATCCTTCTGTTCCACTGCCTATACATGCAGAAATGCACAGCCAAGCAGAACAGAAATGTCAGCTGCCAAGATAGTTTTCCTTATAAATTCAAGCTTTCTGGCCCAGTTCATTGTCAGCACACACAACTGTCTCCAGTGACTAGGATGGATTTGCCCTCATAATCTGTACAGTGGGAATTAGAGGAATAAATACCCCAGTAGATTTCTAAACAGAGAAGCAGCTGGGAAATTATTACTGAATTATTTGGAAGAGAGTGTTTTTCTTTACTTGGGAAGTAACTTTCCAAAATAATGTTTTTTAAGCACCTAAATATTTTCAAAGAGGTCCAAATAAATTAGATGCCTAAAACTTATGTCAAAGAGAAAATCGATGAAAATTAAAATTGCACCACAAAGCTCAAAAAGAAGACAAGCTATGCTTGAGATCACTTGTCCTAGAGATTGCTAAACACACGCTGGAGGGGTCAGGTATTGTGAACATTCAAATGATCAGCAATGAGTATTCTTTTTTCTTCCAAATTAATGGGGTTATACTTCAAAAGTATACACCTAACCATAATTGTATTATCTTGTTTGTCTCTAAATGTAATGAAGACCCTCACGTGCATTAATGAGTGCAAGACTAAGATCATGTAAGAATATTAGAATTTAGCAGGGTGCAACCATACTCCCAAACAGCTGTGTTCCTAAGTCATAACATCACAGAGTCATTTAGGTTGGAAAAGACCTCCAAGATCATCAGGTCCAACCATTAACCTAGCACTGCCAAGTCTACCACTAAATCATATCCCTAAGCACCACATCTACACATCTTCTGAATACCTCCAGGGATGGTGACTCAACCACTTCCCTGGGCAGCCTGTTCCAATGCCTCACAACCCTTTCAGTGAAGAAATGTTTCCCAATATCCAACCTAAAACTCCCCTGGTGCAACTTGAGGCCATTTCCTCTTGTCCTATCGCTTGTTGCTTGGGAGAAGAGACCAATCCCCACCTCACTACCACCTCCTTTGAGGTAACTGTGGAGAGCGATCAGGTCGCCCCTGAGCCTCCTCTTCTCCAGGCTAAACAACCCCAGCTCCCTCAGCCGCTCCTCGTAGGACTTGTTCTCCAGACCCCTCACCAGCTTCGTTGCCCTTCTTTGGACACACTCCAGCACCTCGATGTCCTTCCTGGAGTGAGGGGCCCAAAACTGAACACAGTACTTGAGGTGCGGCCTCACCAGAGCTGAGTACAGGGGGTCAATCACTTCCCTAGTCCTGCTGGCCACACTGTTTCTGATACAAGCCAGGATGCTGTTGGCCTTCTTGGCCACCTGAGCACACTGCTGGCTCATATTCAGCCGACTATCAACCAGTACCCCCAGGCCCTTCTCTGCCAGGCAGCTTTCCAGCCATTCATCCCCCAGCCTGTAGCGCTGCTTGGGGTTGTTGTGCCCCAAGTGCAGGACCCGGCACTTGGCCTTGTTGAACTTCATACAGTTGGCCTCGGTCCACTGGTCCAGCCTATCCAGATCTTCCTGCAGAGCCTTCCTACCCTCGAGCAGATCAACAGTCCCGCCCTAACTGTTCTCACAATCATCTGCACAGAATTTATGTTATCTTGCTCCTTGCTCCCAAACTGAAACACAGACACAGTTTTGGGGACATTCTGTTTTCTGCAGGGTGCACAGGTAAGACTGCATCAGTTCTGTGTCCACAGGACAGAATCTCAGGAAATGCGGAAGATAGAAAATAAAATATAAGCTAATATATTAAAATAGTAAAATAATATAAAGATAATACTCTGGAGGGCTATAACACAGACCTCACATTATTTCAGTCATCCTGAGTGAAAAAAACATTGAAAACTGTAATTGTGTTTGTAGCCTATAGCAAATATGGTGTTGTCATTGCTTGGAAGAAGCCACAGGCTGTATTTTCAGCTAACAAAATGGGCCACGGGAGTTGTCAGACTTTGTCTGAACTCATCTTGGATGCCTGGAGCTTTGCTATCGTTTATTTAGTTGCAACAAAATTAGCAAACAACCAGGCGACTTATCTAATTTGTTTTTGCTTAGCTTTGTACAGCTGTGTGCTCTAGCACCTCCAATTACATTTATAACTAACAGAAATAGCAAGCAGTTCATTCTGAGAGTGAACTGTCCATGACCCTTGGGAAATGGAGCATAGAGGAGTACGGACATGGGGTGATTGTGGAGGCCTGTAAGGACAGACACAGGATGATACTGGGGCCCTACGCTGTAACAGCTCACCAGCAGTCAATTAGTGCTCATCAGAAGGATGCAGTCTTAGGAACTGGATAAAACCAGTTTTATAGGTAACGTATAGAACAAAGAACAAGTACTCAACGTATGTAAAACACACCACATGGAGTAAAGTCAGATGTTATGTGGAGCTGTGAATCAATGAAGGAAGAGCAAGGTGTCCAGTGTGTTAATGAGCATAAAAAATGATTCCAGATGGACCCAAGGTGACGAGGAAGATACCACCAACATCCTCTTCCTCTGCCTCCCAGGGAAGGCTTTGGGATGCTGGTGACTTGCTGAAAAGACTTCCCCCCTCCCCGCCAAAGCCATTCAGGTCCCAGTGGGACAGTGGGTGGCTGAAGTTAACACCAGAAAGCGTGCTTGGTACTAGAGGTTGTGCCTGCACCGCCGTAACCGTGCATAACTTGAACTGTGTTTGTTAGCTGGACTAGTACTAAGTCTTTGATTAGTCCATTAAGATTTTAATTAGATTAACAATCAATTCTTGGCTCTGCATCTGTGTTCCCTTTTTTGCTGAGGGCAACATGCTGAATAAACCAATCCGGTGGGAATTCAAGCAGCCTGGTCCGTCGCTGGGCCGTGGGGGCACGCGTGGCATCCAGAGGGGCCCCGGGCTCCTGGGGTGGGCACACCGCTGTCAGGGGCACCACGTCTAAAGGCGTTAACCTAAGCGGGGCTAACCGGTGTGGTGTCAGCAATTTCTATGTGGGGCAAATATCTGCAATGGTGTGGATATAGCCAAGATACACCTTGCTTTTGTCTGCCTTTAGGACACTGAAAGATAGAAAGAAATCTTCCTGCACAGATTTTGTTCTTGAGAAGAAAGCATATATGAATGAAAGCAAGTGGGACTGCATTCAGGGAAAAATGTGTCTACAGTTCAATTATCAAGATGTCTAATTATATACATAAAACAAGAACGCTCATTTTCACTTACTAACTTAAGGCTGAACAGTCATTTTATAGTTCCACAAGTACTCACTGAACAGGCAATAATCTTTTGGAAGACTGCTTTTCATAACAGTATTTAAAACAGACAAATTGTATTTTGCAAAGTAAAATGTAAAAACCGGAGGATTAGAATTATCCACTTCTGTACTGGATATTCCCCACTTTTGAGAATGTTTGGCTAAGTATCACTTTGACATATAGCAAAGAACAGTAATTTCTGATGCGTTCTGGAAGTACTTGGAAAAATCAAGGGACTGAAAACAAACTGAAAAAGGTGAACCAATAAAAGCTCCCTTGTGGAATCTCCAAAAACATTTTCTAAATTTTCAAATGGTTTTCAGTTTTGTAAATTGGTAATATTACCACATTTTCCATACAAAACTGGAAACCTTAGTCTGTCAAGTCTTGCAAGATTCAGTTTTCCACCAGTTTGCAATGTAATTTGATTAACAAAAAATGCACAGTTTGTCTTTAGAGCAAATGAATCACCAGGATATTTGAGGTTTACTTCAGTTAGCCTAAGGACTGTCTAATTAGGAAATGCTTTGCTTCATTGACTTTTCAACTGTTACCGACTAGTTTGAGTTGATTACAAAATAAGTTTAACTCACTGGAGTAAATTCCACAAAGATATCTATTTTGCCCTAGTACATTTAATCATTTTGTGAGGAGGGGGTTACCTGTTGGTCTATTAACCAAAAACAAACAAAACAAAACAACCCACAACCACAAAGCAGAACAGAACAACCCTATCAAAGCCAACAAAAAAGAACTCCACACATGCTTTTAGAAGCCTAATGCATCAAGATCAGATTAGCACCGAACGTATGAAGTGAGTCTGGGACTTGCACAAACTCTGGAAACAGTTTTCTGTTTTCGGAATTTCATACTCATTCAATTCAGCAACTTCTGTCTATTGCTGTCATCTGTATATTTTGTACTGAAAACACTTCAATATTACAAAAAATAAAAAAAAATAAAAATACAACAACAAGAGAAGCCCAACAACAAACAGCCAAACTCCAGCCAAGCGCTGCATAGGAAGTGACAGCCAGCAATACAGAGACACAGCAGTGACCGAATACTGTCTCCCTCTCGCTCACAAGCAAATCACAGAAACAGAGATTAAGCTGCTGGGTTACAGACAAAAAGGAAAAGTGCTCGGGAATTCCCCTTTCACAGTACACGCGGAGCTTATTTCCCTAAAGCGAGACCCAACAGCGATGTTGCTCCTTTCCGGCCCCAGCACCCTGCGAGGGCCGGCAGAGGCGAGCTGCTGCTACCGCCGCCGTCCCGCCGCTCCTGAGCGCGAGTGCTGACCCCTAGCGGCACACTCGCGCTTCTCCACCCACCCTGAAAGGCAGCCGAGAGGAAGAGAGGGCCAGCCCCGGACGAGCACAACAGCTCAGCGTGCCTTTCACCAGCACGGCTCAGGAAAAAGGGGCAGAGACGAGCCCACAGCGCCAAACCGGTGCCGGGAGGCCCGCCCTGCCACGCGAGGTTGTGCTGCTCGACCCCGCCCGGCCGAGGCCCCCGGCACCGCTCCGCACCTCTGTGCAACAACCCGCGGCCGGTNGCGGCGCTCGGGGGGTATTGACAGCGGCTGCCCCAGCAACGGGGCGCGGGCGGAGGAGGGGAGGCGGGCTCTCGTCGTCAGCCATTGGCTCTGCGCGCTGCCAGCTTAACGGCGCGCCGTGGTTCCGGGCGACTGATTGGCAAGAGAGGCAAGCGACGGCGGCTCCCATTGGAGAGAAGCTATGTTCCGGCTGCTGGTTGGCTTAGCCGCTGCAGGGTGGGCGGGACGTAGGGGGCGCCGCTTCCGTGTCGTGGCGCCATCTTGGTTTCGTGGGGCAGGTTCTGTGATGGACGGGGACGTCGAGTGCGGGGCCGGAGGCGAT